>JALPQI010004427.1:0-67508 GCA_025490895.1 Thaumatotibia leucotreta | reverse complement strand
AAAGCCGGTTTTATGAAACATTCCAGGGGAGCTGGCAAATTTCGATAGAAGCTACTAGGGCCGTGTAATGAGAACGGTTTAGGTAGATGACAAGTCATTTTTCTTCTTCGTAATTATTCTTAACTAATGATTTATGTTTTTTTCTGAACTTTAATGTAAGTGAAATATTAAAAATATGTAAACTATACTAAAATAATACGAGTATGTATTACATTAAAACTTCAAATTAAATGCTCAACAATTATATTATGCATCTACTTTTCTCGTTATAGTATACTTTTAGGGACACGTACACTTAGCGTACACATCACGTAGGCTTATTGGGCTAATGTAATATGTACCCGACAAGTCTTAGCAAACTTATTGAAAAAAGTTAATTTTGTTAGTAATAGTTCATTAAAAGTTTAATTACTCATATCATTAAATCAAAGTCTGAAATATCATACACAATATTTTATTTTTCTGTTGCGTTCCTGCAGTAATATTTTTACTCGTGAAAAACGGTTATACATTTTAATCACGTTTTTGATTTCACCTTGTAGGGGAGATCGAGTAGAGTTGTGACAATTTTTAGTCAATGCGTCATATCTCGCTCAGGAAACATTCCGTAGTTATGTTCTATGTCTATTTTTGTAGGGCCATTTCTTATCTTTCCAAAACAATTAACAAAATAAATACAAGTAAAACGGTTCCCGAGAAAATCGTTAAAAAGGACGACTATTCCTTCTGTCACAACTCTCCTACCATCGAGGTGAGTTGTGACAAGTACAAAGGTAAGTTGTGACAGCTTTGTATTAGGACTATTTGGGTACTGAATAATATGATTACACATTTATAAATAAATAAAAACACCTTTTTAATGCAAAAGTGGTCTTATTAACCCCTTAGTACATCATTTACCTACCAACATAAACAACTTAAACAGTTCAACAGCCTGTCAACAAAAACAACTAATAAAACTTAAATACTTTGTGTGTTTTTCTTTAAATAAAACCCTTACTGATCTATTAGGCAATTATGGCAAACATACTGCAGCTCATCTCGTGTGCAGTCTACGTGAGACCAGCCTTTGCAATCCAAGCATTGCACCTTGCACCCATTCCTCATTCGATCGGCTGTTTGCATACGCTTCAAGGCAAACTAAGCAAACACAATTAGAGGTATTTTCTGCCCCCCCTCTTTGTCCATACATGTCCTCTTTTTCTTACCCGTCCTCTTTTTCTTACAGACCCTCTTAGTTTTTTATTATTTTCATTTAAGGCACGCTTTTTCACATTCTTTAATTTTCCACAATAGTTGAAAAGGATTGTAGTTCTGGGTTGGGACGATCAGTGACTTGACTTGGCAGGAAGTCGGTGTAAGGTTGAAAACTAATAAAAATACGTCAATATAACCCAGCATAAAAAAATGTTAACTAAGAGGAGAGTTGTGACAGCCTGTCACAACTCTCCTGGGACCTAAAAAATACGACTAGGCCGGAATAATAATTCGTAATTTTAAATCACGATGCAAACACGAAAAATCAATGCCAATGCCTAGAAACTTGAATAACCATGCTACTTTAGAAAAAATAGTACAGTAAGGCATAAGTTATAAAATAAGATATAAATTAAACCAAATTTTTGAAGAAAATGTTACTTTCAGTGTTTTTTTGCACACCAATGTCGTAATTACGCAACCGCTCTCACGTACCGTCGTTGTGTACTGAGGCAAGTAGGGCTTCCCTGAAGTAACAAATGTTCCATTTTACCAACTCTCTAACTATTGAAAGTAGAGAGAAATCGGCACTGTCACAACTCACCTCTGTCACAACTCTACTCGATCTCCCCTAGTACCTCTCCAGATAGGTTCTTATTTTATTTATCTATGTTAATATCTAAGTGTTTACGGCTTAACGAAATGTAATTAGTTTATTTGAATAACAGGATAATTTAGGGGGCCTGCGTACGTCGCAGGAAGATATGGAAATTGAGAAAATAACATTGACGAAATAATGTCGCGTATGGAAGGGGAGGTACTCGTAGCTTAAATAAGAGGGGACATAAATCTTCATACATTTGTTACACTAACACAGCACACAACACGAAGTATCAGTATACTGTTAGCAAGTATTATTCCGTGCATGATTATTCTTCGTACACTACAATTATAAAATTATACAGGTATCTACCTAATAAAATATTCCAATCAAAAAGAGTTAATTTAATACATATGTACCTACTATAGTTAGCGTCGAATAAAACCCGAAATTCCCACATAGTTCGGAACCCCTTATACATACTAAGTATGGCGTTGTAGGCCGTGTCGTGACGGCAGTAAGAATACATTTTGTCACCACCCCAACTCCTCCTGCGGGTGTCGCAAGAGTCGACTAAGGGATTGAAGTGTCACTGACCATTATTTGATAAAATATTGATGATGGGCAGCAGCGTCATGATAGTGGACACATTACTGCGATCGCCAATCCGCTTGCCCAGCGTGGTGATTATAGGCATTGACCTCCTAATGCGTCTATACGCATAGTTAATAGGAGAAGCCTACGTCCAGCAGGCTGATGATGATGGCGTTATAGAGAGCGAACTATTTGACTACATTGACTGCTTATTAGTTTCTGTCGCTAGGTACATCTATATTTTTGTACCTGAAATAAACAGAATTTTTAATTACGCCATAAAAATTGTCATGCTCATCAATTAGGTTCACGTGTCTCTCGTGAACGTGGAGACGCATTTGGTTCGGCTTTTATTGAAATCTAAGAATGAGATGTAGATTTTTACCCAAATCTTGAGCATTATTAAATTAAAAATTCTTATTTTTAAAAGTAATTAATTTTCTAAGAAAAGTTTTGTGAAAAGCATTATACTTCAAAATGAATTTAGGTTTTCGAAACTCTGCCTTTAAATGACTAGTTTCGAATCTTACCCAACTTAGAGAAGAACAATAAAAAAATATATAAGTATAAAAGTAAAATCCTGCCCTGTTCGACGATAGGTTTCCCAAAAGATCTTATCTCGGGCTTGAAATGGCTTTCATAATGGCGGAATATTCCGGCCAGTCGGTGAGTGTCGCGCGGTAACGAATTACTCCGCTGCAACTGAATGCGACCTCTTGACCCGTTTCGGAGGTCGACATGATGTAAAGGACCCGGAATGCTACAGTGCGATCGAAATACGAAAAGTATTATTAATACAGAAAAGTATAAATTATAAATATTGGATGTCATATACCAAAGAAAAAAATATTGTAAAGAAAGGTATGTTGAATAGGTAATGACAGTTATAGGGGCTATAAATACCTACATTTATCTCAATTTGCTCGAACAGTATTTTTTCTTATGGAAGGATAAACCAACTGCGTGAAAATATAATAGTAACATTACCTATACGCCTTAATAATATTTATGATCAATAATATAAATTACAGTAACGCTAACAAGTAAAGTTACCGTAACACTACACTACCAACTTCAACCGTCACCAGCAAGCGGTGATAATAAAATAGTACCTAATACTGCATCAGGAATTTCAGGAAGATGTCGCTAATAAAGTTCGTTACAAGGGAATTGTGTCAAAATCGGCCTTTGATTGGTTAGGTTCGCTAGCTAATATACAAGTATCTATATACATACAGTACCAGGCTATAAAGTTTGCACATCTGTCACTGGAAAGAGACTCGGCTTCATAGTAGAGCATTGCTTGCATGCATGATAGTTAACTATACTATACGCATTAGGAGGTCAATGCGCATAATCGCCACGCTGGGCAAGCGGATTGGCGATCGCGGTAATGTGTCTACTATGATGACGCTGCTGCCCGTCCTAAATCTTTTATCAAATAATGGTCAGTGCCACTTCAATCCCTTAGTCGACTCTTACGACACCCGCAGGAGGAGTTGGGGTGGTGACAAATGCATTCTTACTGCCGTCACCATACGCCCATAGAGCATTGTCCCTCTCGAACTTATGTGACGTTTATGCAATATTATTTGTCTCTTTCTAAAGATCGATGAGCAAACTTTATCGCCGGTTACTGTATTTTTTCTCAAACATGCAATGAAATTTATGAAATATTGTTGTTATGTTCCTTATAATTGGCTGCGAAGTACGTTTCAGGTGCGACTAGGACAAGAGGTAGTTAATGGAATTGAATACAAATCTTGAAGGCCTAGGCCGGCAAAGTGCTCTTTTTTAACTCCATTCCACATAAATTTGTGGCACAGGCATCATGACATTCTGCCACTATGCAATACTATGATGTTTTGTTGTTTATTTTATTGCATGTTTGAGAAAAGTAGTATACATACCTCGGCCGGAAATATGGGGTTTCCCGCCTCAGACCTGCTATATGTCTTAGGCCGGCAACCCCCTTCGTCCCGGCCTCTATAGTAATGTACTATTCTTTAAAGTACAACTATCTCAGTTCGGTTTGGATAGGTCCTGGCTGGATTTTCCTCAAGTAACAGACCCGAGTCTGACCGATCGCTCTAATAATTTAGAATATAAGTCAGGATAAAAACGTAGTTTTGTAACGAATTCTAAATATGAAATTAATACGTATCACTGTTCTAGTAACATGTTGCTCCTTACTGGATGGAGAACGCGTTCATCACATTCGATAAATAACTACTGTTGCTGATGCTGTGTTGCCCGATATTGTTGATAATAACATCCCTTCGGCTTACATCACATCCTATCTCAGTTACTACCACGAGTGTCATAAAAACACCCTAGGTTTTTTGGTCAAAAGTTCGTGTGCGCGCACCACTACATGTATATGCGCGCCTTCTTTTTCTTGAATCCCTCATCATCCTGAGATACACGAAAACTCTTAAGACTAGAACCATTTAGATAGGAGGTGCTTTACTACGGTTTAGAACAGTAGCAGCGTATAGGTACGCTGCTACTGTTCTAAATAATAGCAATGTTGATGATGCATTCACTAACACAAAAACTTTACCAAGTGCGAGTACGACTCGCGCATAAAAAGATCCGTAGCATTTTTTCACAAGCATGCAATGAAATAAACAACAAAAACATCAAAGTTTAATTTTTTTCATATACATAATACATAGTCTCGCATAGTGGAATTAATTCATGATGCCTTTGCGACAAATTTATGTGGAATGGAATTAAAAAAAGAGCACTTTTCCGCCCTAGGCCTTCAAGATTTGTATTAATTAACGACCTCTTGTTATAGTCTCACCTAAAACGTCATACTTCGCAATCTATTATAAGGAAGAGTAAGGAACATAATTAACAACAATATTTCATTGCATGTTTTTTACACGTTAGTGCGAGGAGTGATTCATTTTACGTCAGGTCGAAATCTTCAGAGGGCCATATGTACTGAAAAACGTCGTACGATACACGTGCGAAAACGAGATTCGTAACTCGTATCGATTTAAAGCACTCCCTTCGATTGTGTTTTAATTTATCTCGACTCGTTTCTAACTGAAGTTTTTGCGCACTTGTATCGTAATGTACTATTTTATGAATAATGTTTAATGACGCAGAAGCTGACATGATGGACGCAGCAAAGCACTGTGCAATCACCGTTTGGTTCCACTCAGAATAAATGTCCCACTTGTATAAAACAAAAAACAGTGACAACTGTAAAGGCAGATATTTTTAATTGGTTTATGCTGGAAAAACTTGATTGACTCTGTTTTAAACAACAACTTTAAAAAAATAATTAATGTCATGTATAATACTATACCAAAGAAAAAATATAGTAGTTTTTACCAACGCCGGAGGTAGGTAAACTGCGGTATTTGAAACCACGTCCTCAGCTTTCGCGGCTGTTGATGCTGATGTCTAAACCATTCGGCCACTCCAGTATAGCGGACAACGATCAAAATAAATTTCTCGGGCATATAGGTACAATCTGTTATAAGGCTAGGCTCTTTTAACCATACTCTAGGGGCAAGCGATACGTGCTAGCCGCCTCCTATCTGAATTCCTTCATAGCGTAAGAGCATTAAAAAGTTTTTGGAGAGTCTTTTCTGCGAATATTGTGATCTAAATATACCTAGCTAGAGCCAGATTGTTTAGACACTTTTAAGGAAGAATGCTATGGTTTATATTGATTTAAACTTTCACGATTATCACTACCACGACTGCCTGTGACCACGGGTGTAACGTCATGCCCGAAACGGCAGGATATCGACGGCCCCTACGTAAGTTGTCGTAAGTTGAAATTTGGGTTTTTCTTTTTATTTCATAAAACATTATATCTTTTAGCAATGTTTCCGTTCCACGAAGAAAAAATTAAAAAAACCTATTACAAATAGGTTTTTGACACCCGAAAACTATCGTAACTTAAAAAAGCACCGTCGTATACTGTAGTAAGTGTACTTACAATGTTGTTGTGTTGTGTACTTACGAGGTTGTTTGAGCGGATGTGGGTGGAGGAACGAATTCCAAGTGACTTTCGGATATCTCGTATCTGCTCACTTTACAAAAACAAGGGAGATAAGTCGGACTGCAACTCTTATAGAGGTATATCTCTCCTAACCTCACCAGGTAAAGTTTTTGCCCGAATCCTTCTGAACCGGCTATTGCCACTTTCTGAAAACATCCTACCGGAAACACAGTTTGGCTTCCGACCCAACCGAGGCACATGTGAAGCCATCTTCTCGATCCGCCAACTGCAGGAGAAGACTAGAGAGCAAGGTCAACCACTGTTTCTCTGCTTCGTTGACCTTGAAAAGGCTTTCGATAGTGTGCCTCGTGAGGCCTTGTGGCACGTGCTGGCGAAACTAGGGTGCACAGCCAAGTTTGTAAGGATGATACGACTCCTGCATGATGATATGCAATGCTGTGTCACTGTAAAGGGCGAACAATCAGAGTATTTTGGTGTCAGCTGTGGCGTTAAGCAGGGATGCGTTCTGGCACCAACTCTTTTCGCCCTTTATTTTGCAGTTGTAGTCAGAGACTCTTTGCAGACTGTGACACATGGCATACGAATTCGCTTTCGCACTGACGGTGGTGTTTTCAATCTGGCCAGGCTAAAGGCTTGCACTAAAACCTCGCTAACCACTATCACGGAGATAATGTACGCAGATGATCTCTGTTTTGTAGCGGATTCCCCAGAGAATCTACAAGAGCTCATGTCAGGTCTTGACCGGTCATGTCAGCGTTTTGGCCTTAAAATAAATGTCAAGAAAACCGAAGTAATGGGGGTAGAGACATTGGCGCCACCTGACATTCGACTCGGTGATGACTTGCTTAAGCATGTGGAGAAGTTTAGATATCTGGGGAGCACAGTCACCACTAAGTGTCACCTTGATGATGAAATTAACAGCAGGATCGGAGCAGCAGCTGCTGCCTTCGGGAAACTTCGCATCAAGGTGTTCCGCTCACATGACCTAAAACTCTCCACTAAGATATCTGTGTATATGGCAATTGTTCTGCCCAATCTCTTCATCACGCCTCCGAAACTTGGACCCTTTACCGTAAGCATATTCGCACATTGGATAGGTTTCATCTTAAATGCTTGCGTGACATTATGAGCATCTCTTGGTCGGACCGTGTTCGGAACACGGTAGTTCTACGACGCGCTAATGTCAGCGGCATTGAGACCTATCTGATGAGGTGACAGCTCCGATGGTGTGGGCATGTCTCCCGCATGTCCGAAGAAAGAGTTGCTAAGCGCATCTTTTACTCGGAGTTGCAGGAAGGCAAGCGAAATCAGGGCGGCCAACTCCTACGGTATAAGGATGTGCTGAAGCGGCATATGCGGAGATGCGACCTGGAACCTTCACAATGGGAGACTTTAGCCCAAGATCGACCTAAATGGAGGCGTACAGTGCAGAGCAAAGTGCAAGCCTTTGAGAATGAAAGATGCGTGCAACTCGATCTTAGGCGCAACGAGTTGAAGACCAGACCACCTGCGGTC
Organism: Thaumatotibia leucotreta; assembly: GCA_025490895.1. Classification (NCBI taxonomy): domain Eukaryota; kingdom Metazoa; phylum Arthropoda; class Insecta; order Lepidoptera; family Tortricidae; genus Thaumatotibia; species Thaumatotibia leucotreta. The sequence goes on along the minus strand of JALPQI010004427.1, from coordinate 59,613 downwards.
ATTAATTACCATTTTATTGGAGGGGTGCTGACTTGCAGCGACTGTGGCCGCACATTTACTGCAAAGATTGGCTACATCAGTCACCTGAGAGCACATGAACGACGCGCTCAACAAACAGTGTAACCAGTCGCCGTGGCCGAAATCGGCTAGGACAAGATGATGTACTTACAATAGTTAATACGGGGCGGCCACCCGCGCTCGCGCAGCGTAAGTGCCAGTTACGATCTTATACGCGGTGGGGCAGAGGTTTTACAAGAGCGATAATTTTTTACCAAAAACTAACAACTAGATGAAACAAAAATGGATAAACGATACATTTTATTCGATAAAAGTAAGACACTACATCGGAAACAAACTCAAAGTAACTGCGAGACCAAAATTAATTTTCGAAACGGCCGTTGGAGTTAAACAAAATGTAGTCTGAGATGAAATAAAAGACGGTTCAGAAATAAAAATGATTTAAAACCACTAAGCAAAGTTAGCAATCTGTTCGAGTTCACACAGAAATCAGTTGTGAATTTAATAGTACGGATGCTGACAATTTTTTTATAATACCGGTGAATACTGTAGTATGTTATCACTTACCACAACTTACTTCGGAGTTGAAGATCGGTGTTTTGTCTTAAGTTTAACATACTACTATTTACGTTGGATTTTATTAATGTTTTTGTGTTGTATGTGTACTTGAGACATTTTTCGTCGGAAATTGTTTTTAAATTTCTATTGTAAGTGATATTTAAGACAGTATGCGCCGGATAAAATACAGAGTTACTACAATTTACAATTATAATGTCGGCGTATTTCAATAATTTTTGCTCATTATACAGGTTCGCCGCTTCTTTTTGAACCAAACGATAAATAAATGCATAAGTCATTGTAATACAACGGCATTTTTTGTGATAGTGACGACGACAAAACAATCATATCACTTACATTATTAAACACTGCAACAGTTGGTGGGTTCATTTATGAGTATTTAGTCATTATTCATCAGTGAAATCATCGTCTGTAGTTCGAGTCAGCAGTCATGACTGAATGAAACCGCCAACAGCTGCACTATCTAATCATGAAAGCGACACGACTGTTCTTTAAGAATATAATTACGTTGAAAAACGCTTGATATCGATCTCATAATTATGATGTAGTTGAAGCTGAAGGTATTTTTGTTAACTGTTTTTTTATTATGTCTTTGCACTGTGAGAGAAGTCATTAATCTGCCATGTCTATAATTTTAATTTCAAAACTACGTTCCTAATGCTGAATGATAAACTGTTTTTGTTTACTAACTAAATGCACAGTTGTTGCAGACATGAGTTTCTTGCTGGTTCTTCTCAGGAACGGTGTAGAGTTTGAACCAGTAGTAGATTCTTTTTCTCTCTCTTTATAATGTCAGACGATTCGAAAATGCTTGTTAATAATCTTACTTGAATAAAGAATAGTTTGACTTGACTTTGACACAAAATTATAATAAAACGGCTAAACTCATGTATATTCGGTAAATATAAAAAGTGGATATTAAACAGATTAGCACCAAGCGGCTCGCTGAGCCCGTTGAGATAAACGGGTTGAGGATGGTCTTGCGCCGGCACTGATGTCATGTCCGACTGCGGGTTTATGTCACCGAACACTACATAACAAATGATAAGCACACGAAGTCACTGTGTGCACAAAACCATCATTATTAGCTCGGAGATTACCGGCTTCTATGCCGTTGGCTCAGTCCAGCCCCCATTCCGATTAAAATTACTCTTAATCCCTCTGTATATCTTCCGTGGCAGGTAGCATCTTTACCGCACCAGCATTACCAGCATCCTCGCTTTATCAAAGCGTTTAGGAAATGCAATGTGCCTGTATCGTATGCGTCCACCACAGCCGAGCTATATCTATCTCCCTGTCCTTGACACTCCGAATGTGCTCCGAGTCTTGTAGACCCATTACGACGTTCCTTACCGAAGTCGTACGGTATCTCATAAACACCCGAACTGCCTGTGACTGTCTCATAAACACCCGAACTGAACTGAAGTGAATTTCCGTCCTTTGGAGATCGTAAGAAGTACTCATATTGGTATGAGAACGCAAAATGGTCTTAATGCTACACCTTCGGCGTAATAGGCGTCCAATTCCGTTTGTCACTCCTGTAATATGAGGCAAGAATGACGGTGCCCTCTCTACTGTGTGGTGATGTCGAAACGTCCCTGAGCTCCTTGTACGCTGACTTTGTCTCCAACCATATCTGTTCCTCTCCAAGCTCTCCAACGTCTCGTCTCGTCTGACATGTTGCAACATTTATAATAGTTTAGATAACAGGAGGTAATAAATAGGAGATGCCTGTGTCCAGCAGTGGACCGAAATAGGTGAATGATGTGATGTGAATAAAATATATAAACTCATTTTGCATGTATTGTGAATCACAGAACCGCGAGGACAAGTTTGCGAGATAATGATATAAGCCATTTAGCAAGTAGCTTTTCTATAGACTTTTTGTGACAGACGATCAATCTGACCTAGCATTAATAACCCATCAAGAAAACGAAGTGTCCCATCCACCTCTCTCTTAAATGTGAACTTTATTCTGGGATGCATCTCATTAAGATCGGTTAGTAACACATCAACAACTCTATCACGAATTACAGCAAAAACGTCATCCACATTTTGTAACCAGCATCTCGGACAACTCTTGAATGCCATCTGCTTAAATGTATCCATGACAATGTTGACCAGTACCAGAACTACATTATAAGAGAACTCTTTGCTTCAATCTGCAAATAATACTCCCCTTGCCAAACGGAATAGCAACTATTCAGGAAATGTTCGATTGATTTCATGTGCACAGTCGTTACGAGCTACAACATCTTTAATTATATTTATAGTTTCCAATACTCGCAAACAATGAAGCTACATCAAACTCAACTACATAGTCTCGTCTTCATTCAACGCGACATTTTCCCAAAAACTGTACAAAAACACTTTACCTGATCTATTTTTCATAATAAAACATACAAAAAAACTATTCACCTGCTTAATTTTCTCAAAATATTCCATCAGGTTTCCATAAAAATACTACTAAATTGTCTGTTAAATGGCATAATATAGTAACTAACAAAAAGTTTTTATAATGTGTCCGCAAAATAATATTGTAAATAACAGATACGACAAAATTTACACGCATACTTCCAACGTATCTTGTAGTATGTATTACTTACGATCAATGACCATTTATGACCACCGGCGTAAAGTGAAGTAAGTAATACATACCACAATTTTTAGATTCTCTTCTCCGTCACATACTGTCGTAAGTGCAATTCCGGCAAAAATATGAAATATATCAGAGAAATAATTATATCACTATAAAGATAGTATCTTTGTTATTGATTATGCCAATTTTCAAAGCAATCCATTGAACTATGTGACTACTGTACACATTTCAAACTTTAAAGTGCTCTCCTGTAAACTTGCCATTTTCAACTTACGACAACTTACGTAGGGGCCGTCGATATAATTTAATAATTAAACGTAAATTTACATGATTAAGACCCATTTGTCTTTAAAATATGAATGCAGGTTTATTAGATAGATAATCTGAGATAAAGCGAAATTCGGTGCTGACGTTTGACATTAGTTCACTTTTTTATGTCTAGAATACATGGTTAAAATGTCTCGCAAAGCTCGCAAGCTCCGTATATACGGATCACAAACAAACCCGTACGTTACCTTAGAGAGCTACAAAATTCATAGTCGTTGCAATTGTTTTACGACAAAAAGCAGCGCTATTCTGCCAGTTTATGGTCCGTGTGGACGATGCACTCTGTTTACTTTCGTTTAAATTACGGTCCAGATATAGAGCGGTGGACATCAGAATGGAACGTTCTTTAAGCATATTATGGTGCGTTTAAACCAAAAGAGCATTCGCTGTTCTAGCGCCCGTTCTACGAAATCAACCAATCACGTTTTGTGTACCGATCGAATTTCTTAGAGTGGGAGGTTAGAACAGCGAATGCTCTTTTAGTTTGAACGCACCTTTATATTAATTTATGTCATATGCATTCGTCAGAGCCTTGCTTAACAGGTTTTACATAACAAATGGGATATTAATAGTATTTTTTGCAGTTGTTTAATAGATTTCAAAAAACGTAGGATACGAGTAGCGTGGTTAATAAAAACCGCACGAGTATTTTTTGCTCGAACTCAGTATCGAAAAGTGCAAAAAGACTTGTCTTAACATCTAATAAGGTAGGATATTAGGAGCGGAATCCTTCATAGCAAAAATCAAACTGTCAGAGGGATTGAACGAAGTGTTTTATCGACTATCGATAAACGAAATTATACTCAATGAAACATCGTTAAAATAATGTAATTAGGCTTTTAAATATATACGCGTGCAGTGGCGACTAGATGTTTAATTAGGGACATAATTACTAATGTTGGATTTTTTCTGTCCACCAATTATGTTTTGAATAAAACGTTGTATAATAATTGTTTAACAAACTCTAACCATATAAAAAAAATGTGCATTCCAATTTTGATTAACTTTTAATACTTTGTCACTTATTAAAATAATTTAAATTACAATGGCATAGAACAAAATAATGATATTCCTAATAATCTGCCGCCACTGTATAATATGTATGCGTAAAAGCCTTATTACGATAAATAAAAGTTAGCGACGAACCGTCAAGTGTCAATTATTTATCGATAGTCGATAAAATACCTCGGTCAATCCCTCTGAGAGTTTAGTTTTTGCTATGAAGAATTCCGCTCCTTGGATATTACATATGCATACACGATCTTGTAAATGTCAAATAAAAGTACGGGAGTAGAAAAAACAATAAGTAAACCGGGTTACTCGCGTAATTTATGTCGATGATTGGTCAACATGTGCCACTCTAAGAGAATCCTCGTATGTACGATGAGGTAAACAATATTATAATATTAATAACTCACAAGCAAATACCCTTATCAAAAACCCGAGACCCGACTTCGTAAGCGTAACGAAGCAAAATGGCATTAGTTAGTATAGAATCTATACTAACTAATGCTAGATGGTATATGAAGATCCCTGGAACATGAGGCAGTTCAAACTTGCGACGAGCTTGCATTCCTCGGACTGCAAGGTTGCAAGTGTTGCAAGCCCTTGACAAGGCTACAGAACATTATAATTGAAGTAGCTTAAGAAAGTCCACTATATAAAATTATTAAAACATACTTAATTTAAACTGTCTCTCCGTGCAGATAGGGGAGATATAATCTTACTCATATGTATTTAAATAGTACAGTGAAAATTCATACATAGGTACCGTCCAAATTAGACCCCCGTCCCTTAGTATATAAACAGTACACTACATGACACTAGAACGTACCTACGTCTAGCTACGCTACGACGTACTTACCTTATAGATTAATTATACATAACATTATCTATAATTAATAAAAACATAGTACTCTTCTTGTTTAAATTATGTACCATTTTCAAGCACAATAAATATTTTTGACTTAGATTGTAAAACTATTTTACCATTTTAAAGTGGTACCAAATTACCCCTCGCCAATTGGTAAGTAGGTATGTAAATGTATTGAAAGGTATGGTCTTTTTTTTATTGAAATATACGACATGATCAGGATAATGAGACTTGAGAAAAACTTTCGAACTATGACTCAAAAGCAAAGGTTTCGGAATAGATTAAATTTTTCATAGAATAAAATACGAACACGATGATTTCAAGCATTTAGCAATTTCAATGTTGTTGCAAAAAACAGTTGTTTCTTTTCGTTAGATAGGTACTTATCTGACGCCAAATTTTAAAGATGTCAAATAATTATCATGAAATACTTGTAACACCTAAAAAACTGAGTATGGTCCCATATACTCTCGACTCGTAACATTGGTCGTCTGTCTCCGTAACTATGACGAAAGACACACAATTACACATGCTATAAAAAAACAGTAAAAGCTACATATATCTTGGTTACAATAAATATGTACAGAGCTAGAACAACCTAACCCTATTGACATAACATTAAATAGGTACGTTACTTATTCACATTTATCCCTTTTTGCCAAACGCAAATATTGAATTGGCAGATAAGGGCAACGGATAATTTGCTGTAGGCTTATGAATCTTATCAGCGCCATGTTTAAATAATCGTTTGTCGTTTTTACCGTCAGGTTCTAATTATAACAAGTATGCAATGGCGAAAGTGACGGGTAGCAAGATAAATGGTAAACGAATGACCATCATAATAAGACCTGTCGGTGTCGGTTTGATGGACGTTTAATGAATGCGTTACAATATACTTTCTGCAATATTTTGTATCTGTGGTAGGAAAGCACTCAGTTCAAGCGACAGAACGCTAACGCGCAGTTCAGTTGATGTCGGAACTATCGGTAACTATGTGCGGGACACTGTTTCATTGCGAGCCCAACTTATTGCTACCGACGCAGTCACTATGTGGACAGTTTTATAAACTCGTCGGGACGGTTGAGAATAAAGGACAAATGTTTGTTAATACCACGGACGTTAATATATTTTTCTCAAACTTGCTACGGAATGTTGATGTTACTTACTTTAAATTAAACCCGGACATACTATGTATCCGGTGTCATATGCTAAGATGATATGTAAAGAGATTTCATGTATTTATTTCACACCTAGGACTGCAAACAAACTGTCTTTTGTTTTGAAACGTCAAATTGTGACACTATATCTTGACATTCAGCCACAGAAAAAAATAATAACCTAAGAACTAATGTCTATACCACCAGTTAAAAGGATACCTCAAACAGATTTAAAAAAAAGTTAGGCGCGATTTTTTTCTTAATGTTGTACGATACTGTACTATTGGTTTATTTACAAATCAAATAGTATGGTTCGGCGAAATCAGTTCGTTTTATTTCATGGCAAGTTTGAGAAAAGCACTATACAAATCTCGGCGAGAAACAGGGTTACAGGCCGCGTATTCCTATCTGGCCTCAGTTCCTTCGGCCAGATATATCTACATGGCCTGTAACCCTTCGTTTCCCGTCCTCTATAGTAATGTACTATTTCTCAAACATGCAATGAGATATTGTCTTTACGTTCCTTAAAATTGACTCGGAAGTATCGCTTTTAGGGCGCAGTAACTCACTGGGATGGAAATGGAATTTTATAACACTTTTCAGGCCTAGGCCTGTAAAGTAACTTTTTTTATAATTTCGACAACATTGTCGTTATTTTTTTTTTTTGTATTTATTTGCATGTTTGAGAAAAGCACTATACATGCCTCGGCGTGAAAACGGATTCCCGGAATCGTTACCTATCCGGCCTCGCTCGCACGCTCGCTTCGCCGTATATACCAACTTGGCCGGAAATCCTCATTTTCCCGGTCTCTGGTGTAGTGTACTATTTGTCACATACACAAATTACGTGTGTTTAGGTATGTACTAAGTAGTCTAATTACTTACTCGTAACTTGGGAGATAAACGAATCACTGTACAATGGTTGTATGATTTGTATCGATATAATAAAATTTTAACATTTTCGATTTGTGTTAGATGTCCTATGTACATGATAAAATTATTTATTTATTAAATCATTTAACTTTCACTTGGACTAAAGGTTATCGATTCTAAGCCTGAGTCTAAAGGTGCATTCAGACTAAACGAGTATTCGCTATTCTATCCCCCACTCTACGAAATTCGTTCGTTACATAAAACGTGATTCGTCAAAATTTGTTGATTTCGTAGAGTGGGGGATAGAATAGCGAATGCTCGTTTGGTCTGAATGCACCTTTAAGGTATAGTTGTATTACTTTGTTATTACTACATAATGCAACAAGAAATGTTGACAACGAGAGAGTTAATATAAAGTCACAAACTAGAATGACCCTAGTTTTAGTTTGCATTATTCCTCTCCTCTGGTCTGCTCACAGTGGGATTCATCATATTTACGAGAAAAAAAATAGTTTATTATAAATAAAATACGCTGTCTATTCAACAATTTTATAACGTTTGCTCCGCAAGTGTTATGTCCTCTGCTATGAGTTTTTTAGGGACACAAAATAACGCATAGTAGCGTATCATAGTTTTCCTTCTGTCACTCTTTCATATTGGTGCGACAAAAGACAGTTAGCTGCCTTTCGTTTACGATCGATGATTAATTGTTAGCCATTGGCAACTTGTCTAAGCACCCTGGTAACCCGAACGCTCAACTCTCCTACGCTTAGCGATTATTATAACACCGATGTCTGTTGACATCGGACATGGCGACTCGTGTACGGCTGTCGGGAGCACTATAAGTGACAATGTGACACTGTATTAGCGGATAATGAGTTTGTAGCAAGAGCAAGTGTCAATATAAGTGTTATTATGAGAATACTGACAGCAGATCTCGGGTTCAATACGACGTAGTTATGCAAAAGGGAACCAACACATATAAAATGTTTCATTCTAATTAACAACTTAAATCTAAATAAACAAGTCAATCTTTATTATGACAAATTCGTGTGGATTGATTATTTTTACGTCTACGTACGCTAACTACTAAATATGTTTTTTACCGGCCAAGAGCATGTCGAGCCATGCTCAGTTTACGTTCCGTAGTCATTCAAAAACGGCTGAGCCGAAATAGTTTTATTTTTAAGTATTCTTTTTTTATAAATTTTTCGGACCTAGGTACTACGGATCAAAAGTTACAGGAGAAGGAGACAATTTTATTTCTTCGGGAGCGTTTATTTCTGAAACTAAGACTTAAGAAAAAACTTTGTTTTAGGATCCTTATTTTTTAAGAAACCTATTCAACGATATCTTACACTATATGATTACTGCAAAATAAAAATGTCATCCCAACTTTACTACTAGGGGAGGTGCCCTAAAAAAATATTTTCTACATGTTGTTGTAATGTAACCACTTTGTCAGTTTGATTAATATGTATTGCAAATTTCTAGTACTAACGACCACTGAGCTATGATGCGGACAGACGAACAGTTGTTATATTGTATCAGAGATTGAGTTGAGTCCAAGTTACTCAGGCTCTGTGTACAAAGTAACAAATAATTCGTAAGTTCAGATACTATGTTTAGCCTCTCAATCACCTCATCATCATCATATCAGCCGAAAGACGTCCGCTGCTGCCACCATGACCGGTCCTGCGCCACCCGCATCCAGCGGACTCCTGCGACCTTCAATAGGACATCAGTCCTATTGAAGGTCGCAGTTCATTCAGACCTACATACATAACACAATTTGCATGGAGGTAAGTACTTAGTGATGTTGAAGTGATGACACATTCATACTGGTAAATAATTTAAATACAATATTAAACAATTATATAACAACAGTAACTGGGTTCCATTTCTACCTTACAATGTCGACCGTGATAACGACTAAGGAAGATGGACTATTATGGACTGTCTTGTCTCAACAATCATGAAATAATTCGAGATATCGGTACTTTGTACCATACATGTATCTTTCTTAGATTCCGAATATACCTATTTCAAACGGATACAATATCGGATTATAGGAAACACAATACAGCGCAGAGCAGAGCATTTCCATTGAATTCTACCTCTATTACAAAGCTTTGCACCGTATGAGTAGCAGTTGTTTATTACAAAAGGTATAATAGTACATTACGACACAAATGCGAAAAACATAAAATTTGAAACGAGTGGCGATGTTTTAAAACACGACCGATAGGGAGTGTTTTAAATCGACACGAGTTACGAATTTCGTTTTTGCACGTGTCTCGTACGACGTTTTTTTAGTACAGATGGCCCTCCGAAGTTTTGGACCTGGCGCAATTTGACCTACTTCTCGCACTAGAGCCTAAAAAAAAACCGGCGAAGTGCGAGTCGGACTCGCGCGCAAAGGGTTCCGTACCATTATCAATTTATTATTAAAAAAATACAGTTAAATCAACCTACTTCAAAAACTATAGGACGTAATTTAATCAAACCAAAAATCGTTGATAGAGTTTATTAATGTGCATAACATATATTTTTTTTTGAATTTTATATCGCGTAGTTTATAAAATAAAGGGGGGGGGACACATTTTTCATACTTTGAGAGCTGATATCTCGAAAATGATTTGCTTAAATAAAAATAAGATTTATAAACCTTGGTATCATTTTCAAAGACCTTTCTATTAATACCCCACACGCTTATATACAACTAAAAAATTTTTTTTATCCCCCAGTTACATGTATGGAGGGCCCCCACCCCAATGGTTTTTTTTACAATTTAGTATCATAATCCTGTAGCGGTTCATACAACACATACACTTACCAAATTTCGTTACTGTAGCATTTATAGTTTCCGAGTAAATTGGCTGTGACAGACGGACAGACGGACATGACGAATCTATACCTAAGGGTTCCGTTTTTGCCATTTTGGCTACAGAACCCTAAAAAGGCACCATCTATACTAAAAAAGTACTTAGGTAATAGAAATAGATAATACTTAAGAAAATTATATTTATTTATAAATTTTGGGTATAACAGGTATCAATCAAGTAGTACCTACTTACAGTCTCCGAGTAAAGCAGCTGCAACAGATGGACTTGATGAATCTATAGGGTTCCGTTTTTACCATTTTAGCTACAGAAACCTAAAATAATACTCGTAATGATGTCCCAAAATTTCTATACAAAATTTTCGTTTCGTTACACCACGAGTATCTTTCTCAGTCACTCTAATTAAAGCGCTATAGGAGTGACAAAGACAGATAGGTACTCGAAATATGCTTCCGCTCAGATGTTTGTAAGCACCCTGGCGTCTCAGATATTATATCTGCTTGCAACTGCAGTAAGTGCATATAATATAGCAACAAAGTGACATAATGAAAAACATTTTCTTGTAGCATTATTTTTATTCAGCTACTGATTCACTCTGGATCTGGAAGAATCAAGTTTTTGGGATTTTTTCAAACAAGCTTTTTTACCAAAAGTTTGCATCGGCGCCTACTTCATACAAAGAGTACTCGAAAACAACAGATTTTTTTGTTCGTTATCTAGAACAGCCTCGCTGCAACTTTTGCTTCCATCGGCAGAACTTTGAAAATTCTCAACGTTAGCACGTTCGTCTAAGTTTACAACTAACTTCGAATAACTTATCAAAAAGGAACTGAATATTACTTACCTTGATATAGAAAATAGATAAAATGTAATGTATAATATATTTTCGGTTTTGCATACATTGCAGAAAAAAATATGACCCGGTTTTCAGAAGTAGGAAAGTATTACTGGTATCTGCGATTATGACACTTATCATTTCAAACGAATCGAATAATATGTAGTTATAAATGTTGTAGACGTTTTTAATATCTTTAATAAACTTTGACCACAAAAAAACAATGGGGTGTAATAAATACAGGCAAAGCAATGGTTTTTTGTTACATAATGCTGCAAAGATTGCAAAATAGTATTTTAACCGCGATTAAAAAATTAAAACATCGCCACTCGTATCGTACTTATTTTTTTTCGCACTTGTATCATAATGTAGGTACGTACTACACCCGTTCGTAACACACAACTTTCCTCCTCACAATAACTAGGAAAATCAAAAAAATATAGTACGCATGTCGTGAGACCATCCGCAGCAGAACCAAAGTAACCGGAATAGCTCTCCGAATCGCTAAACTGAAGTAGCAGTGGGCGGGGCACAATGCGCGTAGAACCGATGGCCGTTGGGGCGGGAAGGTTCTTGAGTGGCGGCCACGTACCGGAAGGCGTAGCGTGGGTAGGCCCCCCACAAGGTGGACTGATGACCTAGTGAAGGTCGCAGAAGTCCGCTGGATGCGGGTGGCGCAGGACCGGTCATTGTGGCAATCTTTGGGGGAGGCCTATGTTCAGCAGTGGACGTCTTTCGGCTGATATGATGATGATGATGATGATGATGACGCATGTCGTTTTGGAGTCGGTTGACGGTTCTGCGTTTTGTAATTGCGTGTTGATAGAGAAAATTATCATCATACGAGTATACTAAAACAGAGGTTACTTACGAAAATTTTGATGACGGACGTCCGGAGAGCGAAATTAGTCAAATCGGGTGTATTAATCCTTTTTGTTTTCAGATTTGCATTATAGTCTTAAATAATTCGTGATAATGGCCGTGGATTGGAAAAACTACGGGTAAACATTAATCGCGAAAATTGAGCAGCAAAGCATAAATGACTTAAAATCAGCAAATTAAAAAAGTTTTGTGTTTTTGACTCAATTCTCAAACAATTTGTTTAATTATAATTAGTGTGAAACGACCTATTAATGAGCATTTTACGTTTCGTTATCTGTTAAAGTAATGCTACTTCACGCTATCACAGAATAAGTAATAGTACTAACGCTGTGCTCCAAGGTCATTTCATTACTTTATTCACTGGTGATCAAAATGCGTTATTACCCACTCGTATTAAAGAATAATCGAGTGCTTTACGAGCTAGTGAGGGGAAAAATAATAAAGCGTTTTTAGTTTTATTTAGCTAATATTAAATTATGTAACTTGAAATGAATGTTATGTTCAAAATCAGCTTAAGTAATAAAACATTATCATATCATATTGCTTAATAGGTACTTATTTGTTTTCCCCTCAAAAGAATTACATCCGTCAAATATTTGAAGGAAAATACTGCAACGTTTCGTCAAAGGATAAAAGCGGCAAAACTTAGTTAGTTCGGTTTGCACCCCCAATACCGGTTTCAACCGCTTTGGTATAGCAAAGCTATGCATTATTCCGACGACTAACCGGACACAGGGTCATAGTTTCAAGCCATTCAGCCTGTGTTCCCCAGTTACGAACAGTTGTTATAGGCATTCAGGGTCAGGTAACACTAGTCTTATTCTCGAGAATTGGTAATACGTGGGCAGAAAACCGTCCTGGCTAACGTGTTGTAACTGCATCGGGTATAACACGGTTTTCCACGTTTCACTTGTTTTGGAATACTATTCCTTTCTCATATTTTTTAGCACCAACCATCGAGCAGAAGTGATTCAATTGATTTTATCGCAAGCACACTTTTAACGCAAAATCTCTTTAGAGTTTTACCCCCTTATTCATAAACGTTTGTTAACTTACCAAGCCGCTAATAATTGTTTGTCCCTTTCGGTCTTAACAATGTGTCCATAAGAGCAAAAGGGACAAACAATTATTAGCGGCTTGTTAAGTTAACAAACGTTTATGAATAAGGGGGTTAGAAAATATACAATCTATCTTAAACCTTTTTTTGTATGCACTATTTACCTTTTTTGAAGAATGAAGTAGACATTTTGTTATATTCTGGAGTATTTGCGACTCTGGAGAGTATATGCACTCTGACGCCATGACAATCGATGTTTGCTCAGACATTTGTGAGCACCGGTCGCTTCGATATATCCGATGGCGACTGCATCTACCTACTTGTTGATAGTTCTGTACGGTATGCAAGGCGCAGGGAGTGGTTGACTTGGGATCCTGAGGGTTGGTTGGTTCCCCATAATATGTATTCAGTCACCCAGCACTGTGGATGGCTGCTAACGATAAGAATTTAGGTTTTTATTTTCAACCCAATTCGTAAGAGACTCTGTTAAATCATAACACAAAACTTCTACAAATACACAAAGAATCTTCTTCTTCCTGGCCTGTATCCTGGCCTTAGCAGGGTCCGCTTTTCTTCTGCCATTCCTACACTTTGCTGTTTACACAAAGAGTAATTAACTACTAAATTAACACAACCAAGGTGAATAATTACAAAAGAAGCAAAGATCTGCCGGTACACATGCACAAAGTACCTATCCACAAACGGTACACTTTTAATTCTAAAAAGCTCTTCGCCTGATTGACCCCGAGCTGAGGCATTATTCCGAGTGCTTATTTACTAAGTAAGTAGATTTCTCAGTCGAATCAGTAGTAGTTGTTTCATTGATTTGGTTTAAACTTTTACATAGATAAGGTAGCATAGCATGTAATATTGCCATTACCAAACTGATGGGAGAAGCGGATGGTAAAGATAAAGGTGATTAGCCTCGAAGAGAATAGTTCTTGGTATTGGTTTTCTCACATTTACTGCCAACCCATAGTGCGAATTTCTATGACACTCGATTAGTTGATACAGTCAGTATTTAACTCAAACTTCAAATATAGAGATCATCGACTGTTGAACACATTGCGTAATAATTCCATAACTGGATAAAGTCTATCACATGCTCTTACTTTGCGTTGGATATGTCACGAGTGCATCCAGACACTCAAACATTGCTGACATGTTAAATCATAATATGGATTTTTATATTGAATAAAAGTGAAAATCCCTAGTTAATTCTGTTACTCCCGCGATGCATGCAAGCAATGGCGCGCTTAGAAAGCAAGTGTGATGAAAACATTATAACTACCGTCACCGTCACGTGTCTCCAACAACTTATTGAACTGATGTAGATCCTCTTAATGTATTGAAACATGTTATGACATCTTGGACTTAAATTACGTGTGAGAATCGTGTCGCTGAATATTGTCATAATGTGGAATTCTGAACTGATTCGTATTGAACTGATGAGGATCCTCTTAATGGATCGAAACATGTATGACATCTTGGACTTAATTACGTGACTGAATCGTTTCGCTGAATATTTTCACAAGGTGGAATTCTGGGTGATGGTTCAGATATTGAAGAGTATTCATGTGGACTGCACAACCTTTCCTCTCGCCTGCAATATGAATACGGCCAGCAGTCGAGTGGAACAACATTTTAAGACTAGATAAATCTAGGGAGTCGCCCAGCGTAATGGGGTAATGGCTGGTGTAAAATTCTAAACACCCGCGCTAAAGTGCTACATTAGTTAGGGCAATCCCGAGACGGGGCGGTTCAACAATGTGTTGCACTGTTTTGTAAGTCTGCTTCTTAAGTTATGCGAAAGTGCGAGAAGCAATGTTCCTTCAAAACAGCTTTGAAGAACATGATAATCCCGAAACATTCATGTAAACGACTGCGTAATCCTATAATAATAGAATAGTAAAACTACAGAAGTAGTGTGATATAGAACGTATTGTGAAAGCACAAATCAAATTATTTATTAACTAAATATTTTGATTTGTACTTTTAATTTTTGACCAGTAGTCACACTACTTAATACTATATAAATTATAAATATTAGATGTCATATACCAAAGAAAAACGACCAAGATCACCTATGTCCGAGGTGGGGATCGAACCCACGTACTCAGCTTTCGCGGCTGATGGTCACCGAGTGGCCGAGGGGTACAGGCATCAGCCGCGAAAGCTGAGTACGTGGGTTCGATCCCCACCTCGGACATAGGTGATCTTGGTCGTTTTTCTTTGGTATATGACATCTAATATTTATAGTGTGATATAATTAAAATTTACAAAGTTTACAATAGACAAAATTATGAACAAAGAATATCTTAAATTATATAATCTGGCGAGTAGTGACGGCATTAAGAATACATTTGTCACCACTGCAACTCTTTCCGTGGGTGTCGTTAAGGGATTGATCATTGAGTCGGTTTCTATTCCAAGCGAACCTATTAAATATAACCCCTGTTATTTCAGCGCACAAAGAGGTTGAGTAATATTCATCAGGGTTGAAATATCTTTATGGTCGATTCTCATCCCCGCTGCGCTGCCCAAGTTTAGCTAGACATCAGTGTTGCCATCTATAAAGTTTTCTCGGTATTTATAGAGATTATACACTTTTTACTTATTTACAAAAATGGCTCCTGCGTTATACAACGTGTTTTTTTTGTTTTTCTTTAAAATTCGACAAGTTGCTTGGAGCATTTATAGAACGTGGTACCTATACCTATAGCTTTCTGTAAAATTCGAAACAATATAATTGTTTTTTTCGTTGCCGTACATAATCAACAAAATGGTAAGTGTGAGAAAACCTTAAGAATAACATAAAAGTAAATTTCAGGTGACAAGTGAGGTAAGGTAATATGTGCTTTATTATTCCAGACGAAGATTCTTAACGGTAGCGACTTACCTTTTGAGAATTAACCCATCTAATAAGAAAATGCTGTCTGTAAAAAATACTAATAAATATAAGGTCGAAAATAAATATGTGCATTGTGCAGTACATTTCCAATATAAGGGTTAAGTCTTAAACTTAAATACTTATTTAATAATATTTATCTAGTTGCGAATGTACATCAGCAATTTAATAACTAGATAAATATTAGCACACGACTTATGCAGCCTACACACGCTTAATGTTATCAGATTTTTTAGACATTAGACATTTATTCATGGTATTGGTTTACAAGAATAGTTAACCTGGTTCATGCACTACGCCTGTACTGCTCAAAGCCTGTACTGCAGGTAACCAAAGGTAACAAAAGCTTTACTACATATTTTCGTTTATTTGTTTCCGCGTCTGGCAACACTGCCAGCCATCTACTTGCAAATGCCGGCCGTTCGGCTGACGAGACTGAAAGCCCGTATCCGTAAACATTATATTTCAGTCATAAAACATAACAAGCTTATAAAACCGCAACATAATCGCGAAGGGTCCCCGACTGAGGGTCCCCTAGGAACCATTCAACGTAGCTCGCCCCGAAAATTACTCGGCCTACGTAATTTGAGCTTTTTTCTTTTGTTATTCTTTAAGGCCTCCCGAGATTCGCGACGTTATGATCTCATTTTGAGTTATGAGAAAAAACTCTTAGGAGGTCCCGGCTCGAGAATCATTGTCCACGGGATTAGGTGCTTACTGGGAATTCCCACTTTTGTAAATGGGAATTTTCCTAGACTCGTAATTATTGTTTGTTTCAGTCTCCGTCGTGTTTTTGATAATTGCCTGTCGCAGAGTAATACTAAGTGAAGTGGAATACAAATATTTTAAGCTCGTAAGGCGAGTTGGACAAATAAATCGTCTTATTTAACCCTCTGCATACGAGGTGAAAAATGTTTATAATATATGACGTTTCCATACATTTGAGGTCACATATACCCCACCTCGTATGTTTGAAAGTTAAAGTAAGAGGCAAGGCAATGGGTCTAAAAAACCGTAGTCGAAATCAAAGGAAAATGTTATATTATTATATAATTGGGGGTCACTGGTAAGTGGTAACTACACTTTGTAAAACTTTTGGAAATAAAACTAATCTTATTCTTATTACAATAAGACTAATGACTAACAAATTAGATTCTCTCAATGCACATGTAATATTTTTACAACACCACGTAGGTCGACATAATTTACTATGGCTCTCTGCCATGAATTCATGTCATGAGTTTTTTCTTAGAAAGCTTCTAATTATTGTAAATATTATAATACTCAAAATACATTAATATGTGAATAAACGGCCACTTGGATGTACAAACTTGAAAGTAAAATAATTAAAACAAATGAATAATAAACAAGAGCATAAGTAGATAAGGTATCAGTCAGCAACAGAAAAAAAACCGGCCAAGACCATGTCGGGCTATAGCTACGGGCTGTGTAGGGTTCTGTAATTGTTCAAAACTTTCAAATAATGTTTGAAAATTGTTTTATTTTAATGTATTTTTATAAGCTATTCATGATTATTTTTTCATATCGTTAGACCCACGGATCAAAAATTAGAGGAGACACATTTTTTTTTATTCTGGGGTGGTTAGCTATCTCCGAAAATATTTTTTTAAAAAGAACTTTCTTTCGATACAATATTTTGACGTGACAACGTCTTATAAATTGGTTTGCCGGGTGACACTTCAAGAAACTGCGTTACGCTCCGCTCACGTTATGCGCTCACAATGAGAGCGAGTGAGAGGCACGCGTCCCTTCCACTCGGGCATGGTTAGCCCGCCTAAGAGCGAGAGAGACAGACATAAAAAGTGAAAGTCGTTGTCACGTAAAACTTTCGCCCGTATACCGACTTTACAGGCAACCAACTTTTTTTTGAAGTAACCTATTCAATGATACCCGACACTATCGGTTATAGCAAAAAAATCATCCTCACTTTACGAGTAGGCTTAAACCTCGAGTCGAGTTCACATAAATTTTTAGTTAAAATAAAATTATTGACGTAAAAATACATCTGCGAACGTGTTTTACGATATGATTCAAAGACGTCAAATACTATGTAAAGTCAGTCATATTTTTTTAAATTTTTTTAGATTCTTCTGACCATTGGTATAAATTAAAATAATAAAGTCTTCATTCATCATTATACCGAGAAATATCACAATGCTACTGGGAATCAATGTTTGAGTTTCTGGAAAAAGTAAAGGTAAAGTCCGACTACGAAAGTTTTCCTAAAGTCTTGCACCGCATCTGAACGACACCACTGGGCGACATTTTGACCAGTTTTTATGTCTCCCATATTTACTCTTGTTCCAACTGTGCTACCTTATATTATTGTGTTTTTCTGTGGATATTCGTTTCATTCAGAGAGATTACCTTCCACTAGAGCCCACACATTATCGCAGAGAGGTGTAATTTTGATTATTATTTGTTTCCAAAATGTAACTAAAATAGTGGTAATCCATTTTAGAGCCTATTCAGTAGCGTATCGTATCCTAATTAGGAAAAATAACTAAGTAGAAATGATTTCAATAATAATAAATTAATAACTTACCCCAAAGTACTTACTTATACCATAAAATGATTATCACTCATATATTTTAATGGCAAACTTACGTCAAACAATAACTGATGTTTCGGGCACACGTTACACCCGTGGTTGGTAGTCGCAAGTAGACTGACGAGAAAATGTATCAACACCTAGCGGCACGGATTTCGCGAACTACCCGCATTTGGTCTTTGCACTTGATTATTCACTTCTAGACTAGATTGTCACTAGAGGGTTGTATTGGATAATATTTAACGTAAGTTAACACTATTTATTTATTTTTAAGTCCCATTTGTCGTTAAAATGTAAATTGACGACTAGTAATTGACGGTAACAATTGAACTATTTAAAATCTGCAGCATGAAATGTACGGGTCCTCTAGTAGTGTGTAAATGTAACGGTCTACTGCTTACATGTAGGAGCGCCTTGTAAATAATAAATAAATAAATATCTTGGGACATCTTACACAAATCGACCTAGTCCCACGGTAAGCTCAATTAAGGCTTGTGTTGTGGGTACCGGGCGACGATATATAATAGATAGATACATAAATACATAGACAGCCATGATCAAAGAACAAATATTTGTGATAAATAAATACACAAATAATGCCCTCGCCGGGATTCGAACCCCGAACCTCCAGCTTCGTAGGCAGGGTCACTACCAACTAGGCTACGGAGGCTGACAATGAATCAATGACGAAATCAGAATGCAGCAAGTTAAATAGAGAATCGCATCGTAACTTTAAACTGTACCTAAATCATATCAGCATAGATACATTTTAGATAGATATCAACCGTCTAGGTATTTTCATCAGCTCTCATTGAAGGCTTTGTCTGCATCGAGATGATATGCACATACTAATGTTGTCAGCCTCCGTAGCCTAGTTGGTAGTGGCCCTGTCTACGAAGCTGGAGGTTCCGGGTTCGAATACCGGCGAGGGCATTATTTGTGTATTTATTTATCACAAATGTTTGTTCCTTGGTCATGGCTGTCTATGTATTTAAGTATCTATATGTATCTATCTATTATATATATCGTCGCCTGGTACCCACATCACAAGCCTTAATTGAGCTTACTGTGGGACTAGGTTGATTTGTGTAAGATATCCCAAGATGTTTATTTATTTTTATTTAATGTTTTATAAGCTCGAGGTAAACGTATATTGATTTAAACTTTCACGATTATCACTCATATTTTACAGACAAACGGGTCTTAATCGCGTAAACTTACGTTTAATTATATCCTGACGTTTCGGGCATGACGTTACACCCGTGGTCTGCCTGCGACCACGGGTGTAACGTCATGCTCGAGGTAAACGTATTCACCCTTATTCATAAACGTTTGTTAACTTAACAAACCGCTAATAATTGTTTGTCCCTTTCGGTCTTAACAATCTGTCCATAAGAGCAAAAGGGACAAACAATTATTAGCGGCTTGTTAAGTTAACAAACGTTTATGAATAAAGGGGATTGTCTCTAATATGAAACATCTAGTAGCAATCGTGATCGTGTGATGTTCATTTCGGTCGCAATTAAGGATCTCGCTGTGCATTACCCACAAATGCCGGACAGCTAGCGCTGCACCGAACAGCTGTTCTGAGGTTAAAATAAGTTAATCAACGGTTTGTTTACATTCTGAGTGTTGGTTATTTGTTGTATGATTAAATAAGAATTTATTTGAAACATAGGAATCGGTATTTAATTACAACTTGATACCCACAACTTGAACAAACGACCTTATGAAGATCGCCGGGACACGCTCGATGCAGGTCGCATCTAACCAGTACATGTGGAGGTCCAGAGGGGAGGCATATGTTCAACAGTGGACGTCTTATGGCTGAGATGATGATGATGACCTACCTTGACTTGCGCTTATATTCGGTTATTAAATTTAGTATAGCTTTATTTATTCGACACTTACACACGTATAATAAAGAACAAAAAGCATGTATAAATGTAGGTACCTATAACAAAAAACGCTGAAGTGTTAATTATCGGATATTGTGATGCTGGTTACCAGCAGATATAACAAGTCAGAACAATAAAATGAAGTAATGAAGACATTATACAATACCTACTGAAAAGAATTAAGAAGAGGCCACATTTCTGTTGCAGATATAAAGTGGCATAATAGCATTTGGCATGTATCATATAGCCATAACTAGAGATATGCTGTTCTAAATAAATTCCTAATGTTACTATATAGCCTCGTAAGCCCCGCCATACTATTTTCTTTAAATCAATCAAACAAAGAAAATACGATTTTATTAAGTTCTTGAAAGGTTTAAATTTCATTAAAGTGGAGAGTACATTGTAATGTACATTGGGCCTTACGAGGCTTTGATAGTTAACATTTGGGAATATTCCCTATGAATTTACCTGTGTTGGGAAAGTTACCGGCACCGGCACATCACTAGCCACAACTCTCACATCTACGACATTAAAACCCGTACATCTAGTGTTACAGAGAAACTTTAATGTCTTCACAATTACTTAGCTTTTGTTCGGACATAGGCCGAGTATTCAGGTCAACTGGTTCGCAAATATTTATTTCCATTGTTGGGCGCACTGTCCCCGCCTCGCGGCTGAAAGCTGCAAATCTGTTGTAACAGCGACTTAACGGCCTGCACTCTCGTACGCTGGCGCGAACGATAACATGTGGCGGATTACATGAGCGGTTTAAACGTACAGTTGTCACCGTCAAAATGTGTGCGCTTATCATGAGCTGCTAACCCACGCGGACTTACTTTATATCCATCCCGCTCGGACTTACGTATTGGTAGTTTTGATACGAGCTGGATAGAAAGTAAATCGCGTTAATGACGCGGCGGCAGCTCATGGTACAATTACAGGCCAAGATGCCAATCGCTAAAGCTCAGTCGTGAACCAAACGCAATTGTCTTTGTTGCACTAATAAGGAAAATATAGAAAAAGAAAGAAATATAGAAAAGACACTTGTGGACGTAATATGAGAAATGGTTTTCTTAAATTCGACTAATTTCTGTTGTTCAGATATTTTTCATCCTATACAATAAAATTGTCTACACATAAAATGACGTCGTTCGCGAATATAAATAATAAATAAATAATTAAATAATCAACGTTAGTAATGTTTAGGTGCAACTCACACTTGACCAAAATTTTGACTATTCCAAAACTGTTTTCTCCAAAAAATACCTCATGTGTCCTTAGACAGCTTCCATGTATCTTCTATAGATTCCGATATCCCCATACTGTCCCACTTAAAAAAAACACTGTATAATGTTCATATGAAAATATGTGGTTAGTGCAACCCGCCCGAAGTAGTACCTGCCCAATACCTACTCGATGCTCTCGATAGGATGCAGCGGCGGGCAGTTCTTATTATAGGCGACTCTAAGGTTACCAGGCACCTTGAACCCCTTCAACTACGTAGGGACATTGGTTCTGGAGAGTTATTTTCCCTGATCCCGCCCTCCCCTTTCCGTTATAAAACCACACGTGCCGGTTTGCGGCACTCCTTCACCGTGGAAAATATTCCCACACGTACTAAGAAATTCGGCAATTCCTTCATATGCCGGACTACTAAAAAAGTGGAATTCTTTACCGGCACATGTGTTTCCGCATACCTATAAGTTGGGACCCTTTAAACGAAGCGTGAAGAAGCATCTAGCGGGCCAGCAAGGCGGTGGCAACGAACAGGTTACTGATTATCTCCTGTACGTTGCCGCCGCGATTTGGGCTCTACTTTTCACTTACGATCAGGTCGAGTGGAGCCAATTTGTTGTGCTAACATAAAAAAAAAATCACTTGCTTTAACGCTCCCGCTTGTAACTTGCGCCAGCCACCAACGCTCTCTCGGTAAAAGCACCTCTACGCGTCCAACTGGCCGTCCACTAAAATTACAGCCCACTTAAACAACAAAACTTCTGCCGTCTACAACAACTGTAAACCACTCCTTGAACTGCACTTGTGCTCTTAAACAAAAAGGTTAGGTGCTTTTCGAAGGAATTTATGAAAGAGCCAAAGGTCAATTCGTCGAAGTCTGTAACGTGATGTAGAAATATACTTTAAAATTCTTTAGATAAGATATTTTTTAATTTTTCATGAATTTCAAAATTCATGAAAAATAATAATTTACACTTTCACCATCTCGGGTTTAAATGTAACCTAATTGTTAATATGACTCATACAAATAACCGCCAAATCATTTTAGGCCTTGGCGGTTGAGACTGTGCCTTGAATCCCTATGCTGGTAACTCTAGAGCTGGAACTGAAGAACTCACAAGGGTAATATCCTAGGACAAAGAGTATGCATACTTAGCTAATTCAGCAAATTTAACATGGGAATCTACCCAGACTTGTGGGCACCCTACAACAGGGCAACATAACCAATCGCATACTTTGTCACTAACGTGTTTAGGTTTATATAGATAATCCCTAACTTTTAGCAATTATAGTATTGAAACCCTTTTATGTAATTTTAAAATGCTGTTAAGTTTTATTTCGTAATAATTTTATCTGCGGGCGTATGATTGTTGAGTTTTAATCATGTACCGTGATATGTGTAATTTCACACTTAAACTTCATAATAACGTGACAGCCGTCTTTTCTGCAAAGATAAATAAAACCCCGACGACTGTATTAGGCCTACGGAATGAGCTCCTTCTAACAAAAGTATTTTATTTGCCACTTACTTATATTCTAAAGCAGCCCTAAATAATTGTATAAGAAATCTGCGACAGCCGCTTTCCCCATCCACACATAAACCAACGACGCAAATGGCTCGTCAATTCTGTAAAGAATTTCCCGCAAACCTTTACTCGGTCCAGACTTTTATGGCCGTCTAGCGGCTTGAGAGCGCGACACCGGCCTGTTATCTAAGGATTTGTAAAGAAACGAGACGCAAAGCCCGGTTGAACGGAGCGCACAATCCTGAAATAAGGAATTTGGTGACAGATTCCACTAGTAGATTGTGATTCCAAGCAGGAAATGTGGTTTAAGTATTTTGTTGAAGATGTTGCCATCTATTTGATAGTTTTCTCAATGTGCTCAGGGTCGTTACTGTGATGAGATGGGGCGGGTTAAAGATCTTATTGTCCTGTTTGAGAGGGTAAAATGGTGTAAAAAACGCCCCTATAACTGCACCCCATGTTGATGTGGAAACTGGAAATATAACGCATGAAGCTCGAAATTAGGTAGTCGGTACATATTTAGTTAAAATTAACCTTTTCTGAAATAAAACTATTTACACGGATTATATCGCGTATATGATTAAATTGAACTACATCTCGACGCTTCGAAAACTTTACAGGGTTTAGGGCACTTTAGAGAAAATATTATTTATTAATTTTATAACTGAATTCCAACAGCTATACAATGGCACAGTATGAGTCTTAAATATAAGGACAAAGCCAATTATAGGAACTCACAAATATGAAACATTATATAAATCTATGAATATTATGAATAACACTACCCACAAGTATAATGCCTATATCACAAATGTGTCCATTACATGTGATATGGACATTTTTAAATAAAAAGAGTTCTAGTGCCTATTTAATCCTTTAACCTTTTGTTACCTTACCTTGTTACAACCTTTTGTATTGATTTCTAGAATAGGTAACTATTTAAATCCAATAAGCTTCAGCTAAGTATAACTACCTAAAACTTTATGTTAGTATTACCATAAGAACTACTATAGCTAGTAGGATTTAAGTTTGGCTGTTTGGAAATGTAGCATGGCACACGCCCGTCAAAGACACGGTACAAATTGATATTATCTACCTTAACTTTAAGCTTAAATATATCCCTTGTAACTGATGAAAGGCAATCGTCCCGTGCACTTAACTTGAGCATGAAATCATTTGTGAAAGTTTGTATTGTCCAAAACTTTAGTAATAACATAAATTCTTGGGAAAGTATTTCTTGATCCCTAAAACTTTAACAAAACAGTCTACATAACTAGTTATGTGAGAGTTGAGAGTGATGAAATTTCCGATGAAGGCAGTACCGCTGTCGAACAAAGGAATTAAATATTAATAAAGCCGTCCGCGTTCTTATGTTTGGGCCCGATAAAAACTAAATCGTTGAAGGTGTCTGAAGATTGAATACCGCCTATTTGTTGAGCAATCATTGTGATTCACGTCAAAGAGAGGTGAGTAAAAGTTTCATGAAATTATTCGGGTATTATTTAACGTGTCTGTGAGAGTGGAATTCGGAAGCGCTTCCTTGCACATGATTATGGAGTAACAGCGGCTGCGAGTTAATATGTATGAATGTAACTTGTTAACTCGAACGTACTCGCCAGATGGCTTCGAGTCCGCCCAAATGTCTCGCTTTCGCTTCACTTTATAATTCAAAGATTTGCTCACGTCGAATAAGGCGACGTCTTCACTAAATTATTCAAGAAAACATATGCCATTTGTATTCCTTTTGAAGGATTTTGACGCTTTTCGCTCTGAATGTTTTCGCTTTGAGTTCAAATGTTTGTTACGACAAAATGTAAATCAGTATACCGATTACGTAATTTTTTATTGCAAATAATATATATTCAATGCAATACGTTGCGGATTCGAGTCACAAAGGGAATATATATAAACGCTTAACATACATATATATATCAAGGGCTCGTAATCCGCATTTGATGGCTAAATATTGTTACAGTACGAGTAAGTGTCCTTCAGCAGAGTAAAATAATACGGTAAGTAGGCTTTCTTCAAACGAAAAATCTCAAACAAGTCACGTGCGAAATAATATGTAGCGATTTAAACTTAATACAAAAGCATAAATAGAGAGTCTGTGATAGTGAGATTACTCAGATTTTCCCTGTACTGTGACACCAACCACTCGCTGTAGGCGTCGCATTTGGTGAAAAAGGAACGATGTAAACATCGACGGACGATAAATCAGAGTCCATTGTAGGGAAAAGTCGCAAATCGTAAGCAAAGCCGAGCCTGAATGCTGTTGAGACCGCTCTCTTGAATTTGTCCCTCAATAAAGTCTTGCAAATAAAACCGTACTTACTCGAATATGGCTCAAACACGAAAGGATACATCTTTTTAAATATTATTGCACTAGTTTTTTCGGAATAAAATGTATGTTATTTATTATTATGGCCGTAAAGCTAAGGTTTTATTACCTACTCGTATTACTTACACACCTATTATATTATCATAAATAAGTAAATCAGGCTTGTATCAAAAACAAATTCAAGGAAACTTCTTGTTATGCGTAATTTATACACGTACACTCAGCTGCAGAGAAAAGTAGACCCCTTGCATACAAATTTGTATGCAAGGGGGTCTACTTTTCTCTGCAGCTCACTGTACTTACATAGGCCTCAAAAACGGAACGAATATGAATTAAAAAAAATATATATATAATAAATATTTTACGCACCAAACACGTGCAAACTTGTTGCCAAGATAGTGGTCGTACGCATAGCACGCAGTTAAACCTGAAGAAGAATCATGCCAAGCAAGCCACGTCACCGAAGATCAATAACAATATCATTATCATGAGTTAGCATTTGCTAGCATCTGTGTACTTTAGTAAGCGAGCGGGATGACAGAAATATCATCTCGCGTGTATTATATGCGAATGCGATGAATAGAAATTTATCTACACAAATGCCATTGATGCCACCGTGGTTAGAACTGCACGAGTTCGTCTCCGGTCTTGAAGGATGCGGTTTGTCTAGTAAGACAGAAAATATTAACAGTAAACAATGTTTTTGTGTGATTGGCAATTTTTCAAAATACATTGTCGACTTCTAGACTACATTATACATTGCATGACACACAATATTAATTAGACTTCGTCATTGTCAGTAAAAACAAGAAAAATTTAAACAAATCTAAAATCTTACATTATTTCATAATCACGCACTTTCAGAACACAATCTTGTATTTTATCACCAACTTAAAACCTTAAACCTTAAGTTCACATACAATTTTAGTTTATATTATTTATATTTATTACAAATAACATAAAAATATATCTGCCAACCCAACGTATTTCACGATATGTGTCAAAGACTTCAAATGCCAAAGAAAGTAATATTTGTTTACACTTTTGTTGTTTTCTACTGACGAACCGTATGTACATTAAGATTTAGGTTCAATCTTGAAAAGTTTCAAGAATGCATTTATCTTGCAGCAATAAGGAGTGGTTGATTATTAACTACAAGATATTGGACTTGTTGTAGCTACGTACAGCTACATCAGATAGATCCGAGCGACGAAGTGCGCGCGGATGCAATGCGGCCTGAATACAAAATACCCAACTAAGGTCCAGCAGTAATCTAGATACTATCCAAATAGCTACTTAGATTAGAAAATGCTGGAGTTTATACTAAAATATCATTTTTAGGGTTCCGTAGCCAAAATGTCCGTCTGTCACAGCAGATTTACTCGGAAACTAATATAAATGCTACAGTAACGAAATTTGGTAAGGATATGTGTTGTATGAACCGCTACAGGATTATGATACTAAATTGTAAAAAAACCATTGGGGTGGAGGCCCTCCATACATGTAACTGAGGGATAGAAAAAAATTTTTAAGTGGTATATAAGCGTGTGGGTTATTAATAGAAAGGTCTTTGAAAATGATATGAAGGTTTTTAAATCTTATTTTTATTTAAGCAAATCGTTTTCGAGATATCAGCTCGCAAAGTCTGAAAAATGTGTCCCCCCCTCTATTTTTTAAACTCCGCGATATAAAATTCTAAAAAAAAATATGTTACGCACATTAATAAACTCTATCAACGATTTTTGGTTTGATTAAATTATCTCCTATAATTTTTGAAGTAGGTTGATTTAACTGTATTTTTTTAAATAATAAATTGATAATGGTACGGAACCCTTCGCGTGCGAGTCCGACTCGCACTTGGCCGGTTTTTTATTACAGATGGTGCCTTTTTTAGGCTCTAGTGCGAGAAGTGTGTCATTTTACGTCAGGTCCAAAACTTCGGAGGGCCATCGGCACTAAAAAACGTCGTAGGTTAGTAACACGTGCAAAAACGAAATTCGTAACTCGTGTCGATTTAAAACACTCCCTATCGGTCGTGTCTTAAAACATCTCCACTCGTTTCGAATTTGATGTTTTTCGCACTTGTGTCGTAATGTACTATTTATGGTGTATGTAAATATGGGACATTCCATGAGAACATACGTAGCTATATACCCTAATAGAACGTGCTAGGTACTAAGAATTTGTATTACTATAAATACAAAGATTATAAATCCCATTAAAAGGGGCGATAACCTTTTGTAACGTTCTGTAATAAACAAGGAACCGTTATAGTTTCACCATGTCAGTCTGTCCGTCTGCCTGTCTGCAGCATAGCTCAATGGCCGTTAGTACCTACTGAAAATCTACAATTTGGTACCTACAAGTATACATATCACGCCGACAAAATGGTAGAATAAAATATTGAAAAAAAAAATTAGGGTACCTCCCGTATTCATAGAGTGGGGATAATTTTTTTTATCTTGCTATAATCCTATAAAGTGGGGTGTCATTGAATAGGCCTCTTAACCCTTAACTTGGCAGTGTATCTTAAAAGATACATACTTTTTGACCCACTTTTTTTTTGCTCTACACAGCGGCGAGGAGGCTGGAACGCAGGATTTTTTAAAATTCTGCCAAATAAGGATCTCAAAAGATTTTTTTTTCTTAAGTCTATATTTTCGGAGATAATCGCTCCAGAATGAAACAAAATGGTCATGGTATGGTTATTGGAGAATGTAACCGTAGCAACGAGTGACAAGAAAGGTCGGTATTGCGATCGGCCAATTCTTTTTCACAACCCGAAGCGCAGGTCACCCAGGCCGAGCACAGACCTTCGTGAATAAATTCGAGCAATTCCGCCGGTTTTACGAGCTGAATGAAGTATGAACCCGGAACGTGCAGGGGGTTTACTACGCGGAAAATAAAAAATCTAATGAACGCCACTTTATTGGCGTTAATAAAAACGTTATAGTTTTTAGACGCACTAGCGCACCTCGTTGAAGTTACTTTTGTAACGTTATGGGCAGATATATTTCGTCTGTATCCAGATGCTCAACACATTTCGGTATCTTTGGTATAGTTCGTGAAATATAAATTGGTAACTTTCTACCTACATTATAGTAAAAATAAACACTCAATTTATATTTCTCGAACTATATCTCCAAAGACATATCTGTATACAAAGAGATTTTAAAATATGTATGTATAATCGTTTAAATCATATAATGAAAATATTTTTCATTTAAAGGATGCAAAAATCCACCCGGCAAAACATAATTTATCTACCAGGTTCATCATCATGATTATATTATTATAAGCAGGCACCGTAAAATAGTAAATGTAACGTCCTAAATAGACTACAATGTGGTGCTGCATTATTGCGTTAAAAACATTCCCAATTCTAGCTTGAATAGTTAATTAAGACTGTTAACAATATTAACTTTAATTATCTCCCATTTTTTTTGTAATAGCTACTACTTAATTACATCTGAATTACTTTTCTCATCTTTACCTTTAGTAGGTAGGTACTGCGAATATATTAGTTAAGAAATGGAAACATCAAACGAATATCTTTTTTTTTCACCAACTAGTTACGTAGGTATTATTCGAACGCGCTCCAAATATATTGCTGAATGAATATTTATAGGTTGCCTTTTTTTAAACCTTTACGAAAATTGAGCGACGGGTTCAAATAACGGTATCCATCGAAATTGCCTTTAAAAAGCTAGATTTGAGTTAGGTACTTTAAAATTCAAATAGCTATTGCACAGCTCAATGATTGCTCGCCTCTAGACCGTTTCTTTCCATTTGTAATTCAATCGTCTCCAGAGTAAACACAGATGTTAACTTATTCATTCGCGACACGTAGCTCCCAAACTTCTCCATTAACTAAATCTCTTTTGTAATGTGCGACTAAATCGTTTTAATTTGTCATCACATTCAATCCGTCTACGTTATGTGAGCGTATTATGTAGATTTTAGGACATTTCGCAGTTTTCGCACCCAAACGCACAAAATTACGCATAGTTACTTCTAATAATGGCATCGTACTACCTACATAATTATAATTAGAATTAATGTGTGGCATTCTAACCCCCTTTGAAGTCATTAATTGCATTAAACCGACTCAAATGTCCGGACTGTGCAGTAATTATGTTGAGTAATAAGTATTATTTGATTTGCTTGTGTATTTAATGTATTAAAATAAATATGGCCTGCAATAACTAATAGTAATAGAACATATTTCTGGGTCGCCTGTCAGCCGGGTTTGCACGTGATTAAAGCGACAGATGACAGAATCTCGCGACGATATAAACCAGCGGTCGGCAACCGGCGGCCCGCGGGCCGCATGCGGCCCGCGAAGGGGTCACTTGCGGCCCGCGGACCTCCTTGACTATTTTGTATATCGTGTATGTTAAAATCACGAACCTCATCGAAGGTCATTCACATTAACAGAAAAAAAGGGATAAAATATAAAGTACAAAATTTAATAAGAGTGTAGGTACAATTCAAATAATAAATAATTGAAAATCGCAATGCAATTTATCTTTGCGCCCGGCTGCAAATCTGCCTCTTATATTTCAAAAAATAAACATGCATTTTTCGACGTATTGCCGTGAAAGTAAATTTGTCTACCTTATCTTTGAACGTTAATTTTGTACCGGGTTTCAGAGGCGAAGTAAAGAATTTCTTGAAATATCAACAATGTCCGATGTAGTCATGACATGCTCGGCCTCGCGGGCTGCCGCGCGTCTGTCGGACGCTCCGGGCCTTCAGCCCTACGCGCAGCTCGGCCTGCGACCTTCGCAAGGGATCCAAGCGAACCGTCGGGTCTCCGGCCCTCCAGTTCGCATGTTAAGACAGTTCGGTAGGGCAGTTGTATCGCAAGGGCTCGACCGTGACGCTCCGGGCCTTCGGCCCTACACGCAGCTCGGCCTGCGGCCTTCACAAAGATTCCAAGCGAACCGTCAGATCTCCAGCCCTCCAGTTCGCTTGTTAAGACAGTTCGGTGGGGCAGTTGTATCGTCAGGGCTCGATCGTAATGCTCCGGGCCTTCGGCTCTACACGCAGCTCGGCCTGCGGTCTTCACAAAGGTTCCAAGCAAACCGTCAGATCTCCAGCCCTCCAGTTTGCTTGTTAAGACAGTTCGGTAGGGCAGTTGTATCGCAAGGGCTCGACCGTGACGCTCCGGGCCTTCGGCCCTACACGCAGCTCGGCCTGCGGCCTTCACAAAGGTTCCAAGCGAACCGTCAGATCTCCAGCCCTCCAGTTCGCTTGTTAAGACAGTTCGGTGGGGCAGTTGTATTGCCTGGGCTCGATCGTGATGCTCCGGGCCTTCGGCTCAACACGCAGCTCGGCCTGCGGTCTTCACAAAGGTTCCAAGCAAACCGTCAGATCTCCAGCCCTCCAGTTCGCTTGTTAAGACAGTGAAGGTAGAGCAGTTGTATCGCCAGGGCTCAATAGTGACGCTCCAGGCGAAGGCAGAAGGGCCCTACTCGCAGCTCGGCCTGCGGCCATCGCAAGGGTTCGAAGCGAACCGTCGGATCTCCGTCAATCCAGTTCACTTGCTAAGATAAGACAGTTAGGTAGGGCAGTTGTACCGCCAGGGCTCGATCGTGACGTTCCGGGCAAAGGCCGAAGGGCCCTACACGCAGCTCGGCCTGCGGCCTTCACAAAGGTTCCAAGCGAACCGTCAGATCTCCAGCCCTCCAGTTCCCTTGTTAAGACAGTTCGGTGGGGCAGTTGTATCGTCAGGGCTCGATCGTGATGCTCCGGGCCTTCGGCTCTACACGCAGCTCGGCCTGCGGTCTTCACAAAGGTTCCAAGCAAACCGTCAGATCTCCAGCCCTCCAGTTCGCTTGTTAAGACAGTTCGGTAGGGCAGTTGTATCGCAAGGGCTCGACCGTGACGCTCCGGGCCTTCGGCCCTACACGCAGCTCGGCCTGCGGCCTTCACAAAGGTTCCAAGCGAACCGTCAGATCTCCAGCCCTCCAGTTCGCTTGTTAAGACAGTTCGTTGGGGCAGTTGTATCGCCAGGGCTCGATCGTGATGCTCCGGGCCTTCGGCTCTACACGCAGCTCGGCCTGCGGTCTTCACAAAGGTTCCAAGCAAACCGTCAGATCTCCAGCCCTCCAGTTCGCTTGTTAAGACAGTTCGGTAGGGCAGTTGTATCGCCAGGGCTCGATTGTGATGCTCCGGGCCTTCGGCTCTACACGCAGCTCGGCCTGCGGTCTTCACAAAGGTTCCAAGCAAACGGTCAGATCTCCAGCCCTCCAGTTCGCTTGTTAAGACAGTTCGGTAGGGCAGTTGTATCGCCAGGGCTCGACCGTGACGCTCCGGGCCTTCGGCCCTACATGCAGCTCGGCCTGCGGCCTTCACAAAGGTTCCAAGCGAACCGTCAGATATCCAGCCCTCCAGTTCGCTTGTTAAGACAGTTCGGTAGGGCAGTTGTACCGCCAGGGCTCGATCGTGACGCTCCGGGCCTTCGGCCCTACACGCAGCTCGGCCTGCGGCCTTCGCAAAGTTTCCAAGCGAACCGTTAGATCTCCAGCCTTCCAGTTCGCTTGTTAAGACAGTGAAGATAGAGCAGTTGTATCACCAGGGCTCAATAGTGACGCTCCGGGCGAAGGCAGAAGGGCCCTACTCGCAGCTCGGCCTGCGGCCATCGCAAGGGTTCGAAGCGAACCGTCGGATCTCCGTCAATCCAGTTCACTTGCTAAGATAAGACAGTTAGGTAGGGCAGTTGTACCGCCAGGGCTCGATCGTGACGTTCCGGGCGAAGGCCGAAGGGCCCTACACGCAGCTCGGCCTGCGGCCTTCACAAAGGTTCCAAGCGAACCGTCAGATCTCCAGCCCTCCAGTTCGCTTGTTAAGACAGTTTGGTGGGGCAGTTGTATCGTCAGGGCTCGATCGTGATGCTCCGGGCCTTCGGCTCTACACGCAGCTCGGCCTGCGGTCTTCACAAAGGTTCCAAGCAAACCGTCAGATCTCCAGCCCTCCAGTTCGCTTGTTAAGACAGTTCGGTAGGGCAGTTGTATCGCAAGGGCTCGACCGTGACGCTCCGGGCCTTCGGCCCTACACGCAGCTCGGCCTGCGGCCTTCACAAAGGTTCCAAGCGAACCGTCAGATCTCCAGCCCTCCAGTTCGCTTGTTAAGACAGTTCGGTAGGGCAGTTGTACCGCCAGGGCTCGATCGTGACGCTCCGGGCCTTCGGCTCTACACGCAGCTCGGCCTGCGGTCTTCACAAAGGTTCCAAGCAAACCGTCAGATCTCCAGCCCTCCAGTTCGCTTGTTAAGACAGTTCGGTAGGGCAGTTGTACCGCCAGGGCTTGATTGTGACTCTCCGGGCCTTCGGCTCTACACGCAGCTCGGCCTGCGGCCTTCACAAAGGTTCCAAGCGAACCGTTAGATCTCCAGCCTTCCAGTTCGCTTGTTAAGACAGTGAAGGTAGGGCAGTTGTATCGCCAGGGCTCAATAGTGACGCTCCGGGCGAAGGCAGAAGGGCCCTACTCGCAGCTCGGCCTGCGGCCATCGCAAGGGTTCGAAGCGAACCGTCGGATCTCCGTCAATCCAGTTCACTTGCTAAGATAAGACAGTTAGGTAGGGCAGTTGTACCGCCAGGGCTCGATCGTGACGTTCCGGGCGAAGGC
The DNA here is from genome assembly GCA_025490895.1 of Thaumatotibia leucotreta. NCBI lineage: Eukaryota > Metazoa > Arthropoda > Insecta > Lepidoptera > Tortricidae > Thaumatotibia > Thaumatotibia leucotreta. The sequence goes on along the minus strand of JALPQI010004427.1, from coordinate 26,455 downwards.
CGAAGGGCCCTACTCGCAGCTCGACCTGCGGCCTTCGCAAGGGTGCTAAGCGAACTGTCGAACTTTCCGGCCCTCCAGTTTGCTTGTTAAGACAGTTAGGTAGGGAAGTTGTACCGCGTGGGCTCGATCGTGACGCTCCGGGCCTTCGGCCCTACCCGCAGCTCGGCCTTCGGCCTTGGTAGCTAAATTTTCTCGGAGCTCGTTATTCGGCCTCGCTTTAGATAACTTAGAGGTGAAGTGCTTGGGGTGAAGCTCCGGGCCTTCAGCCGCCCACCCTGAAGCTCGCCCTTCGGGCTCGCTTAACATAGATTTACATCGGTTCGGGCAATGTTCCGTCACTTCCGCAGCGAGGCCTTCAACCGCTCCCAAAATTACGAGGGTTCGGGACCGCGAAGTGAAGTTCCGGGCATTTGGCCCTCCGCAAGGTCGGTCTACGGCCTCCCGACCTGAAAGCGCGCCCTTTGGGCTCGCTTAATTTACTCAGGATTTTGGATTTTTGTTCCTGGGCGCCGTCATCTTGAATTTTTCCAATTTTTTTTCAGGGTACCACAGGGTACTCCTGGCCCATATAATGCCCGTATTCCAAATTTACCTGATCTACCTACCTCTCTAAATCTACCTAAGTACGGCAGTTGTACCACATGGGCTCGATCGTTACGCTCCGGACCTCCGGCCATACGCGGAGCTCGGCTTTCGGCCCTCTGGCTGGGTTTATTTAACTACTGGACCTACTGGGGTATAGTTGAACGCAGGGATCGGATAACGGTTTTTTCTCCATACAAAAGAACGGTTTGAATTCCGTTCTTTTTCGTTCTTCGGTATATTTTTTTTTTGTTAATGGAGTAGTTCAAAAATACAATGTTAATAATTACATAAAATGTTGAAAACTACATAAAAAGTGTAAAACATTTAAAAATATTTAGCTATATCGAAGTTTTTTCTAAAAAACCGGTTTCGATCCCTGGTTGAACGCTTGGTAGCAAAATTTTCTCGGAGCTCGGCCTTCGGCCTCGCTTTAAATTACTTAGAATTGGCACGCTCGGGATTTCGGCTTTTTTTTTTCGAGGCGCCGTCATCTTGAATTATTTCCATAAATTTTTCAGGGTATCACTCCTGGCCCACATAGTGCTTGTATGCCAAATTTCAGCGGGATCGGATCATTATTTTAAAAGTTTTATGTAAATGCCTTATTGTTCAATAAATCCAAAAAAAATTTTTTGGATATGGCGTGTCCAAAAGTCACGCACTCGGATTTCCAGTTTCCAACTCTATCGGATAAAATTACAAAATATAAAAAATTGTCGATAAGATGTTATTTGCATAAGCACATAATATTGCTAATGACATCCGATAATGTGAGTATTTTTTTCGAATAAAACCTACATATTAACAAAGTGCGGCCCGCGTCAATTTCGTTAACTGCTATGTGGCCCTTGGATGCTAAAAGGTTGCCGACCCCTGATATAAACTATCCGTCCCTCTTTTATTAACATAGTTAGTGAAAGACATACTGTCGCACCAATCATGTGTTAACCGTTAACTCGCATCACACAGTTAGTCGGGACCGACTGACAGAAGACCCTAAGAAAAGATGCGCTAGCCTCCCTGGTAAATAAAAAAATCCTAATCGAACTGAGTGGTTCAACTTATTTAAAAACCCACATGAAAAGTAATAAATTTAATATCACTTTTTATGGTCGCTCCACACATTGGACTCGTAGAGCGCCCATTACTTTTTCATGTTTATTTCTTCTCAAATGATATAACTAAGTCAAACTAGTTTAAAACCATGCAAAGTGGTCTGAAGCCCTCGATCGTCTTTTGTAGGTACAATGTATTTGATTGGTATATTGCAAAAAATAATTAAGTCATCATTTCTATTACGAAGTAAAATTTTGTATATCAACTTTTGAGAGTGGAAAAGGGCAACAAATTCAAATTATCTGTGAGAGATCCAAAAAATGCATTTACATTTTTTTACTTTGCCACCTTTTTCTACTGCCAAAGGTTGTTGGACAGAGTATACCACACAGTTTCATCTTAACTATACACACAACAAAATACAATTTCTTTTGCAGTCGTCAACATTAAACCTTTTACCATTTTACAGTTCAAAAGAAAAGTAGATCGAGCAAGAAAGCGATCGTTTGAGAAACAATTTCCGCCGCGGTGTAGTGTAGCAAGATAGATCGGCGTATAAATCTCCTATGTGTCTAATTGACGGGTGGGAAACCCCTGCACCGTCCGGCAGACTTACTGATTTACTAACTTCATTCGGAGTCTTTACTTCAGTTGCGAAGTTTCGAGAGGGTGGGAACTTACACGCTATACCGTTTTAGGGCACATACTGTCGGTAAAACTATTTCCCGTTAAATAGGGTAAATATCCGTATTTTACCCTTCGCAAGTCAAACTAGTTTAAAACCATGCAAAGTGGTCTAATTACTAGCCCTCGATCGTCTTTTGTAGGTACAATATATTTGATTGGTAGATTGCAAGAAATAATTACGTCATCATTTCTATTACGAAGTAAAATTTTGTGTATTAACTTTTGAGAGTGAAAAAGGCAACAACAAATTATCTGTGAGAGATCCAAAAAATGCACTTACTTTTTTTTACTGTGTGCGGTGGGAACTTACACACTATACCGTTTTAGGGCACATACTGTCGGTAAAACTATTTCCCGTTAAATAGGGTAAATATCCGTATTTTACCCTTCGCAAATAACGTTTTTCACAATAAAGTCATTCACAAAACTTATACTGGAAAAATAACGCTAAGTAATTTGACACTAGTATCTGAGAGCAAGCGTTTTATAATCTTCGAATAAAAGTTTCGTCAAGTCGAGCCTTAATAGATTTAAGCAGGATCACTATTTCGAATATTCATCACCACACTGAAAGCTAAAACTATTATAGGTAGCATTCTAAAAAAATCAGCGTACGGGAGTCACGTTTGGGGTAACGCCTCACGTCACCACGCGACTAACGAAGAGAGGGACGTGCCGATAATGCTGTCCCGCGGGAGGCCTTTGTGCAATCAGTGCGGTTTCTTCGGACCAAGCTTTTTTCGATACAGGAATTTTGCTGATATTTTACGTTGAATTGGATGTTTTGTGATAGGTTAGGTACTTATATTACTTGATTAAGACGTTTGATCTTTGAATATAAAAAGTTCAATGTCACTAGCACGTATAAGTATGTGAAAATAAATTTTCAACTCGAAAACTATAAAACTTAATTGCCCGAGTGTTTTTGAATCCACGTCATCATCATTGTGGCAATATTTGGGGGAGGCTTATGTACAGTCAGGGGCATAAATATATGTATATATAATTTTAGACCTTATATTCCAGATATATTTAAGTAAAAAAGTGTATACATATTTATGCCCTTGACTGTACAGTAGTCTTTCACATCTTTCGGCTGACATAGTGATGATGAATCACATAATAAAGGAGGTTAATAATTTTGACCCGTAGAGGCGTAAAGTAGGTACCTAGTTACAGTCACAATATTCAGTTAGATTTTAGCCGAAACTAAAATGGAGACCTCTACTTCGTATCATTCAACTAAATTAAATAGGCATTTTACACGAAGGCATAAGTAATACGAGTCAAAAAAGATCATCGACCTACAGATAAATTGAACTGATTGTTAATTTTAATCGCTTTTGCACTTCTATTATGTTATTTAATGCCTGTTATTGCCCTAAAAGGTGATGTATTAGAATAAAACACTCAGAACAATCGTTTCTTGGGCCCCAAGCGACAGAGGGCAGGCAAACTAATATTTTACTTGAACCGTATTGTCCTGCCGGCGCTCGCGTCACATCTTGAGGCCGTCTCGAAATAATAAGCCGTGTAATTAGGATTTATGGGCCTTTTACGATGATTAAATATCAGGCCCGCTCATTAAAGAGCAAGAGTAATGGATAGCTTCGGGAACACACGAATTACGGATGAGATTTGTAATCGGTAAGCACATGAGTGATGCCGATGTGCGACTGACGATGTGAAACGATAATTGGTTGCGGAGAATTGCTATTCAAATTATTATTGTGGCTCCGTAATTTTATGTAAGCATATATTTGCGTCAGTCTGTAGTACGAATTTGTGTTATTTATTTACCAGTATTTATGGTTCCGTACCTCAAAAAGAAAAAACGGAAACCTTATAGGTTTATTCGTATGATTACTTTCAGTGTCTGGCACAGAGTTAGAAAAGAACACATAGAGTTAGAAAAGGACTACTGTTCACGTCTCATGTTTCACCCTGTATAAAGCCTTAACAAATTGTACCAATTAAGTTGAAATTATGCATAAATAATATATATACCATAACTAAAGACCGAAGAGCTGGCGACTTCCTCGCACAACGCAATAGTATTGCGATTCAGCAAGGAAATGCCGCCAGCATCCTCGGTTCAATGCCACAAGGGCCAATTTTCGATATAGGTTAGGTTGGTTAGATTAGTTAGATTTGAAAATAAAGACCAATGCATGTACATATTTACAATATGTATAGATAGGTAACCAGAAACGGATAGGTAAAGTAGATAAGCGTAGATATAAGTGTTATGTACCTACAAGTATAAATCAATTAACCTGTAAAGTAACGATGGGAGAATTATTTTATTTTCGCCTAACCTTTGTCTTTTACCTCTTATTCAAAGACCGTCACTCAGATCTACTTATACCTAAGCAACAGGCCATGTAAACGTTTCATATAAAAACATACAGCCTCCAAGACCTTGAAGTTCGGAATACTGGCATCGTCGGATAGGCTTCGAAACGCGCCTCCTAATTAACATTTAATGAACTACATTTTGCGCAAATTCAGTGTATGAACTCCTTACGTCGGCGGCACATTAATCTCCGAATCTCGTTAAAGCCCGGAGGCTCCAAACGGAGCATTAGTTCGGTACAAAATTGAGAAGTAGGGTACTTTGAATGGAAGGGATCATTAAGTTAGTGTTAAGATATCGTGAGAGTTGGGTTGTCGCTTGTTCCTTGTTGAAGGTAATTGAGTGATGTTGGCGGTTTGGGGAACGGATGTGTAATTTAGAGGTTCTTGCACAAGATAAATAATTGCGCAGACAAGGTCAAAGATATCGATTCGCGCAAATTTAATAAATCTTCTTATCCGCAACCCTGTCTGTCTGTCATCATTTTATTTTATTTTTATTTTATTATTCAAATAAGTTATACAGCATAACAGTTAAACACTAACGCACTGTGAACTACAAAAACACAAAAATATAAACACGACGCCCTTCATTATTCTAAGATCTTCTTCGATCATCATTATAAGACGTCCACTGCTGAACATAGGCCTCCCCTCTGGACCTCCACATGTACCGGTTAGATGTGACCTGCATCCAGCGTGTCCCGGCGACCTTCATAAGGTCTTATGTCCATCTTGTGGGTGAACGTCCTATGCTGCGTTTACCTAGCCGTGGTCTCCACTCGAGCACTTTTCGACCCCATCGACCATCTGCTCTGCGTGCAATGTGGCCGGCCCATTGCCACTTCAGCTTGCTAATCCGGAGGGCTATGTCAGTAACTTTAGTTCGCCTACGGATCTCCTCATTTCTGATTCGATCACGCAGAGAAACTCCGAGCATAGCCCTCTCCATAGCTCTTTGAGCGACTCTTGAGTTTAGACATGAGGCCGATGGTGAAGAACCACGTTTCGGTGCCGTAAGTCATCACCATCATCAGTCTGTCTGTACTGACCAATTATTACTATTGTGAATACATATTTTTGATATACCGTAAAACCACCCCACCCCATGCTCTAGTATTTTTTATTATTAATGACAAGTTATGCGTATGAATAGCACGATTAATATTATAACAATCACATCTAATGGAAGATTGGATTGGGGGATTGTAACTAAACAATATATATATTACCTTAACTTCAGAAGACTTTGGAAGGTCCCAATATTTCATCTAGCATGTAAATAAGTACTTGATTTAATTGTATCCATCACGTGTGAATTACAGTATCAACCTGAGGCACCTTAGCAATGAATAATCACACGACTAACGTAAGAATCTATTAACAAGCAAAAATATCTAAGAACATTAGTTATATTTCAGGGGATCAGTCATATACATATATTGCACAGTTTTTATACGTCCTTCAGTTTAAGATTTGATCACGTGAAAATTGAAATTGTTTAAAGTTCTTTGTGTGTTTGAAAGAGCGTAGCCGTGTTTGCAAAGATTCGCCCCTTGCACCAAATTCTTAATCGTATTAATTTTTTAAAGGGTTCTCATGACAAATTTTATATACTGTTTTCGAAGACTCGAGCATTCCGTCATTTTCTGCAAAGCACATTACATACACGTGTTCCATTTGTACTTCCCCCGATGTAAGTATACGAAAAAATTATAAAACGAATCACGACAAGCGCTCCGGATATGAACAGGAAATGAAGCTCATCGCAACGTTTATTTTTACAACATCGGACTTATACTACTGCTGTGCTTGAGCAAATCAATACTTTGAGAAAAAAATATATTATATGAGTTTATCTTCATTATTTTTTTATAAAGTACCTATTACTTAAATATTTATTGAGTTCCTTATAGCTAGTAGGTACGTATAATACTTTTTTCTCTATTTGATTCCACCACTCGGCTTGATTAATGCGTATAGCTACATTAGTACTAACAGTCACTGAGCTGAGCTATGCTGTGGAGAGGCAGACGTATATGGCAATACTAAAGGGTTCCTAGTTCACTACGGAACCCTAAAAAGGCGGTCAATTTAAAATATAAGTATAGGCGCGAAGTATTAGCCACCCATTTGATGGAATTTGCAGCTCCGCTACAGACAAGGTTCACGAACCCAAAGCTGGAATTAAATTTGTAAGTTTTGTCGTAAATGATAGGGATGGAGCTTAACCCTAATCTTGGTAGAATTTAAAAAAATCGTGCGTTCTAGCCTCCCCGCCGCTGTGTAGAGCAAAAAATTCTGTCTTTGAAAAAATACAAAAAGTGGGTCAAAAAGTACGACTACGTATCTTTTAAGATACACTGCCAAGTTAAGGGTTAAGGCATGAGAGGAGAATTATCACTATTTCATTTCAGCCAATAGCTCATTTGTACAACTCCCTACAACAAGTGTAAGGCTATATAGTGTGTTTACCACGAATGGACAAGTAACATTCACGTTAGCGAAATGTAGGTATTTGGTATTATGGAAACTTTTCTCTCGCCAGAAATGTACTCGCCCACGTAGATAAATTCGCCAATCGCTCTGCTCGTTCATCGTCGTTGTTGGGACAGTGCCTTGATGATTTTGTGAATACGAATACGAAATGCTAACTGCGGGTGCGGGTAGTAGGTACGAAAATCTCACGTTGATGTCTTGACTGTGTTACACATTCCTATGTTTTACCTCACCTTCTTTCGCTTCGCTATTTACGAGTATTGTGAATTACAATCCAGATTTTGTATTGCTTACTAATTTGACTACGGATGTAACAACAGACATTATTAAATAAGTTAACATATTTTATTTAGAACATGGTTTGGAGCGATTGGGTTAGAAGTTAGAAATGTTTATTATGGATTATGGCATGACATCCGAAATTTCACATTATAGTTTCTAGTCATATAAGTACGATAAGTGATTTGGCAATACTGATATTATGCTAGAAACATTGTGCTAATTGTCTTGCACGCCGCTAAGTATTTGGTTAGTAGATACCTATCTAGTAAAAACATGTACATGTAATGCTAAAACTTCACCTTTTTAACTGTTCAGTCTTATGACGATGACTAATATATTTAAACATACATTCCATGTCAATGGACGATGCTAAATGTAATTGTCAATAGCAAGTACTCCTTCGAAGTGCTATACTCAATAAACTTTAATTAAAACGTAATTAACTGAAAATTACGTTTTACTGAACGTAAATAGGTAACTAATACCTATGTAGTTTAAAGCAATTACGCTAAATAAGTGGCATAAACCACGTTTTACCACAGTTGATCATATGCGAAAGAAAACAAAATGTTAATTATCGTTCAATTAGCTACACAAAATGCTATTCAGTTACATCAAACAACCAGTGCTAATTAAATTCAGAAAATTAATTACCAACCCCTTTAAGGAATAAATTGTCTATCTGCGAAAGCGTGCGTACTTACATCGTGAATAAACTTGTAAAGAATTTTCTCTACACGTTCCAAAAGGGTAATTTTCTGTGGGGGTTAAACGAATCTGGTAAATATTTTAAGAACCTATCCCTAATTAAAAGAGTTAAACAAAAATATGCAGTAACTAGATAAGACACCCGCGGCGGCGTTAAAAAAAATAGTTTCCTTGAACTTGTTTCTCATTCCACCATTTTCATTCCGGTGATTCCGGTGTAGTAAAATGACTTTAATATCCACTGGAATGAAAATAACACCGGAATTATATCGTCATTATGGTGAGAAAATCGACATTCCGGTGGAAAAATTGTCTTTGCGGTGGAGTGTTATACCATTCCTGTGGATACTTATCATGCGAGACAGTTATTAATTCTCAATAATTCTGAAACAGCTTAGAATATCAAGTGCTCTGTAACAGACTTTTCCAAAAACGGTCTGAAGTGTCGTTTGACTTTAAAAGAAACATCAAATAATAACACCGGAATGATACTGATACTACTGATACTAGTGGCCACTCCAGCCAGCAGTTCTGCTGCAAGGACTCGGAAGAGGTGACTACGGGAGGGAGGAAGTGTTGGTGCAAAATGGCATAAGGTGTTCGCATGTCCGTCCTGCCTCACCATAAGTGGTACCGAGTCGATGGTGAATGTCAGTTTCACACCACACCGACTGAACCTCAAACACTAAAGCAATTCGGTTACGCGAGCACACCTACTCGTTGAGCACCAACGTCCGCCGCCCCACCGCAGGCATCAACAACCTGCCCGAGACACCGGAGCACCAAGTAGATAGGACGGAGTGTAGGGTTCGCAGTCAGGATAGTAGGAGTGACAGGAGGTGGAGCCGACCCGAATACAAGGCATCGTGAAGCCAGCATGAGGAAGATAGATACTATACTTGATGTGTAATATATACTAAATATGTGACTGCATTGTGCCCCCCAACCCCATCTTTCTTTCATGGTCTTCCAGTACTTTTTTTCTTTTTGACATATGCAGCATATCTTGAAATTGAAGCATATCATGACATGTGTATGTGAAGTAAATATAATCCTTCCGATCGTTTTTTCTTTTAGCTGCATAAAACCACGAGACTTTTCTTGAATGTAGTGTTGACTAACGGCTATAGGATTATTTGTTACATCTCATAAATGATAAATTATTTTATCGTATTCCAACTTGATGCAAGTATTTTCAGGTGCGATGAACTATCTGCTGTCGTTGTTTGTTCCAGGCACGTGACTCTTTTCACAAGCGCGTTTGTCTGTATCTGTCCCGTATTAAAACCACAACTACTACACCACTATAACACTATTACTCACACTTAAATATATATTAAACACTTACCCCCTTATTCATAAACGTCTGCTAACTCAGCAAGCCGCCAATAATTGTATGTCCCTTTTGCTCTTATGGACACATTGTTAAGACCAAAAGGGACAAACAATTATTAGCGGCTTGCTAAGTTAACAGACGTTTATGAATAAGGGGGTTAATTTAAAGCTGTCAATATAGTTCTTATCTTGTCCGAGATACATCGCTGAATCGTGAATACGACTATTATCCATAATTATGGATCCTCAGTCCACTGCTAAACCCTCGTCACAGCCATTACGGTACACTTCAATACTGTTTTGTTTTCTCTATCATCAGTAGCAACGTACGTAGAGTACAGTTTTTCCCTATTTTCCCCCAGAGTGGGCCAGCATTCTGTCTAACACCGTCTTCCATTCTTGTTGGGGGTCTGTCGATATTTAAATATCTACCTCCTGGCTAATAATAGATTGATTACCCACATGTAAGTACACCGACGAATCATTCATATCACCAACTCTTTAAAAAAAAGAGATACATTTCTAAATTTTTAGTTGCCGCGTGCCGCAGGGTCCATCACTATTACAAGGAACGTTTATATTGTATTCTCACACTCACTTTAATTCACTCACTGGCCACTATGAAATTAAAAACACTAAATATTTGCATGGCTCACACATATTACATTAGATTTAGACATTTTTCCAAAATTGATAAACGAATACAAAATGATTTTACCAAATTAGACATGCTTAACAGGCCTGCACGTGTACTTAAATCTTATGCAAACATCTGGTCAACAAAAGCGCGATTGTTTTGTGGATTTTTACGATATCCCCTAGGGGTTGCTTATAGATTTTTTACCACTTTCTTAAAAAAGCCTTATCTCTGCCAGGCTTGTATCTCGCAAATGTCGGGACCTATTCAAAATGTTTTATGATGACAATTTAGGCCATTTGTTCGTAGTTATTAGAATTTCTCCGACTTTTTAGTGATTTTATGGCTTGCTGTTACCAGACATATTCACCGTTAGTGAAACGTGGGAAAATGATTGACATACCTGCGGAGATTTGTCAATGTGTCAATGTCAATTTATATTGTTTAAGTCTCTCGCGATAGTGTAAGTAGGTACTTCATATTCTCCCTTAAAATCAGCAGCACATTTTTTTTCCACTCGGGCTGCATTTATTTGCGACATGTATTTTTGGCAAGTAATTTATACAAAGTAAAAAATAATTGGTTTGATCTCCCCTGAATTGTATTTTTTTTTATTATAAACTCGTTGCAACAGTGTCTTGGCAACTGTGGGGTCCGATCGCGGAACGTTCGCGCACTCACTAGACTCTGTACACGTTTTACACATGAATGTATTTACATAGTGGGACACTTCACAAGTTCATATTCGCATATAACGCGCACTTTCATACGATTGAATACTTTCACGAAAATGATAATCCGACATAATATTAAAATAACCAAATACACAATACACATAATTATACACACACATACATATACACATTGATTGAACACTTTTCATGAAAATGATAATCCGACATAGTATTGAACACCTACACAATGTACTTACATAACAATTTACTTTAAAACTTGAAACTTAATTTTAATTTAAGTTAGAGAGTTGAGAGGAGATTTCAAGATTAGATTAGATAGGTTGAGATTGAGTTTATCAGGTCCTGTTATGCCTTGATTTTGCAACAAAAAATCTAAATCAAAACGATCTCACCGAGTTTGCTGAGGGAGGAGGTGTTATATGCGGCTGTATCCGCTTCGCTTGCGCCTGGTCGCGCGAGGCAGGCGGCTGCGCACGATGTCGCGGGTTATCAAACGCACTAACACGCACTTGCATACACTCACTGAGAAACGAAAATATTATATGGACGCGGCACTTTAGAATACATAGGATAACACTATTCGCGTAAATAATTGTAAGCAGAATTTAAAGTCGGGCTCAGGGGCTTTCTCTAATATTAGCACCCAAAAATGTTGCATTCGCTTCCGCCAAATGTTGCGTGCACATCTGGTATCGGCGCCTATTGTCTACGTGGGACAATTGGGCCTTAAAGGAGCGGCAGGATAATTGGGAAGCGACCGCTCAGCTCGGTGTCCGAAACGAAACTCCCATCAAATAATAACACCGGAATGATACAAAAACGAGTACTGTTGAAATTGACCCGTTTACGTTACGTTACTTACATTTTCCGTAGGCATTTAAAAGATTCTTCCAGATAGGTAAGAACCAAAAAGACCTGCAGTAGTAGTTGTGATAACTGTGACAGGAGAATCATGACAAATTGTAGCACGTAATTCATAAAGCCTCTGCATGATGTAAACGATGTTGTAAATAAGGAACACTGTTAACTTGTAGAGGCATTTATTTCAATTCAACGTAGTCGTAGTCATCAGCACCCGCACTTATTATTCTCCAACCAAATTTATAAGGGCTCACACACACAATAAAACATCTTAGGGCTCACACCCAATACTTCTAGACCTAAAGAGCTCACACTCTTCCTAATCTAACAAGGGCTCACGCCCTATTCCTAACTGACAGGGCTCACACCCAGGAATCAACACTTGCGAGGGCTCACACCCACGCAAGTGCACTAGTACGGGCTCACACCCGGATTTACTTCAAACAAGAGGGCTCACACCCGTAAATGCAAAGATAACTCAAACAAATTAAATGCACTGCTCGATTCTAGGTACCACAAACTTATTATTTAACTTTATAAGTCGCACGACTGCACTCCTCAAAAATCCGTTACCGAATGGCCACACGTGGCCATCGTCCCGCCATCTTGTGTGAGAACCCCGCGCCGCCGTCAGATTGGTCAATGTGTTTCCTATTAAAACTCAATCTTTAAACAAAATGTAATTCATTTATATTGACATTATCTAAATTGTGTAGAATTATTTTTAAAAACCTTACAATAGGTACTTTAAAAATCAAAAACTTAACCTAGATAGATGTAGATATTTTTCAGTTCGAAACTATTATTACACGAGTAAGAAGAGTCGTAAATTGCATTCCATCATTTGTCTGTTATTAAGAACGCTGTACAAAGGAGCGGACAATGCAGCGATAACGAAATGAGAGGGTCTCCCGTAGCTTTGTGCAATCATCGCGATTCATTCGAAGGCGCCACCCTTGCCATAATTGTAACGAAAGCACGAGACGCGATTCGGGAGCACGTGATCGCAATCGTGAAGTGCCGACTATTATGGCAGAAAGTGGATATTTCAAAAGGAAATCTTGACAGCTTTATTGCCAAATAATTGTTCACCGTATAAGACTAGTCATAGTCATAGTCATTTATTTATAATATTCTATATGTTACATGTCAACAAGTTTGTAAAGGTACATTCAAATTGATGAACAAATTGTGTAATTTAATTGTCAATAATGATTCGATTACATTAAAAATGTTTTACAATATAATTAGTCAAGGTAGGGTAGGTTGTCATGTCAATGTCAATAATTATTTCAAATTTTGAAGTTGATTTCATTTATCTAATATTTAATTATAAGTAGGTAGAGGTACAATGTCAGGCAGATTGAAATAGTATATTACCACCTCGGACATAGGTGATCTTGGTCGTTTTTCTTTGGTATATTACATCTAATATTTATAATAAAAAAAAAAAAAAAAAAAAAAAAAAAAAATTTGACGCCGTCAAAGTCAAACGTGTTTTTTGTAAATCTCCGATTATATTTTGATAAATAATGTATTTTGCCGGCATTTACAACACCATTTTTACACCTTCGTCTCGGAAAAAGTGCCCTCTCAATAATCTATATACAATCATGGGTACAGTTGACGAAAATAATATAATACGCCATTGATTAGTGCCGACACGTAATTATCAAAATACCACAGGATGTACACGCGCAGTAAAGCACGCAAGATTCAAGCGTCCCCACAGATCGCACGCCCAACACCATCGTCCGCCTCGTCAACATCAGTCAGCTCTCAAGTCTCATCGGGTGCTGATTACGCCACCGCGCCCGACTTCAGCGGATCGAGCAGCGACGAGCGCGGACCTACGCCGCCGCCGCCACGACCACCTGCGCGACGAGGACGGCCACCGCTGCCGGCACGCTTGGGGCCCGCGGGACATGCTGCCCCGCCCACGGCTCCCGCTGCCGGTGGTGTAGTGCGACGCATGACATGGTCTCAAGCTATGAATGAGAACGTCATGCGCGCCTACTACGGGGCTACAGAGGGAGGAACTAATCTATCCGCGTATCGTGTCCGGATGCTTCCTCTGTTTCAGGCCCTTGAACCAACCATTAATGTGACTGCGCAGCGACTATCGGATCAAGTGCGAGTCATCCAACGATCAAAGCGGCTGGATGACTCGACACTTGATCGGCTTCGCCTGGAGGCTCTCCCTGTTCGCGCGACCCCTTCCTCAGCGCAGGACCCACCCGCCACGTCGCCGGACCCGGTGCCGGCACACGACTTGGCATCCGAGGCACTGCGGGTCGGTCCTGCTGCTGATGAGGACGATGCTGCGAACCTGAGTGTGAGTACTTCAGACAATGAGCAATTGAGGAGGACTCTGGAAGAAGCGATTATGCAGTATCGCTTCACACCCGACTCTAGGCCACGATTACCACGTTTGCCCATGAATAGGCGCAATCTAGCGTTGATGGGAGCCCTAAACGCTTTACTGGAGCCGTATATACGATCCAGTAAAGATTTGGATGATACGCACTCGATCATGTACTGCGGGGCCATTGCAGCGTGCCGTGTTGCTCGAGTCAAGTTTCCGGACTCTGACCGTGCACCTAGGACCGCTGGGGGTGTCCCCGCATGGCAGGTGCGGATCGAGCGACGTATCGACTCGTTTAGGACTCTCATTGCAAAGCTGATCTGCTTCAGGGGGGGCAACAACCGCCCCCGAGTAATGCGCTTTGTGAACCAGGCGTTCGCGGGAACGGGTATTGCACCCCGCGACTACATGGCCAACCTCACAGAGCGCATCGACTTTCTGAAGCAGAAGGTTTATGCATGGGCAAACCGTATTCGCCGCTACGGAGAGCGTGTGAACCGATTCCAGCAGAATCGCCTTTTCCAGAGTGACCAAAGGAAGGTTTACCGAAAGTGGGAGGAAACCGACTACCGTGTGTCTGACGCGCGGTTGCCGGATGCTACTGCCATGAGTGATTTCTGGCGTAGTATCTGGTCAGCGCCCGTCGGACACACCGAGGGTGAATGGATGACCGTTGTCGAACGTGAATGCGAGACCATCGAACCTATGGGGGCAGTTACCATCAGCCCCGATGACGTAAGTTGTGCTATCCGCACGACTCAGAACTGGAAAAGTCCTGGGCCGGATGGATTGCACAACTTCTGGCTAAAATGGTTTCGATGCTCGCACCCACGATTGGCAACGCAATTCCAACAAGCCCTCGAGCTCGGTTCCCTGCCACCTTCTTTAACAACTGGTGTAACCTTCCTGCTCTACAAGTCCGGTAGTACCACGGAAGCGAAGAACTACCGACCCATCACGTGCTTGCCCACACTGTACAAGCTCCTTACATCCATTTTGAGAGTAAAAATTAACACGCACATTGTTTCGAACAATGTTTTGGCTCCTGCTCAAAATGGATGTAGGGTTGGGTCCCGTGGTACTAAAGAGCTCCTCCTCATCGACATGACCATTTGCCAGCAAGTCCGGCGTAACAAAGGGGCCCTCTCCGCCGCTTGGATTGACTACAAGAAGGCCTATGATTCGGTGCCTCATTCATGGTTGGAAAGGGTCTTGGAGCTGTATAAAGTTCATGCAACTTTAAGATCCTTTCTCGGCGCGTGTATGAGGCAGTGGACCACAGTCCTTCGTCAACCAGGAGGCGGGGATGGCCCCTCTGGCCCGCAGGACTTCATAAGGATCGAGCGAGGAATATTCCAGGGTGACAGTCTGAGTCCCTTGTGGTTCTGCCTAGCTCTGAATCCCCTCAGTACCCTGCTGAAGGATTCAGGACTAGGTTGCCGGCTTCGGAGAGAGGGTGAAGTCATTTCTCACCTTCTGTATATGGATGATCTCAAATTATTTGCGCCAAATAGCCAAGACTTGTTGGAACTACTGCGAACCACAGAAGTTTTCAGTAGTGCCATCAAAATGGAGTTTGGTGTCGATAAGTGTGCGGTTATGCATGTGCAGCGGGGGAAAGTAGTAAATTCAACAAATTTACAGCTTTCTGAGACAATGTCGTTCAAATCTATCTCGGAAGCAGAAACCTATAAATACCTTGGTATGTCACAGTCTTTGGGTATTGAAGATATGGGAATTAGACAGGCGGTGAAGGAGCGCTTTTTCAGCCGGCTCACAAAAGTACTTAACAGTCTTTTGTCAGGAGGCAACAAAGTGCGCGCCTTCAACGCCTGGGTAATGCCCATACTCATATACTCCTTTGGCGTACTAAGGTGGACTCAGACCGAGCTGGACGCCCTGGATCGAAGGGTCCGCACACTGCTCACCACACATCGAATGCTACACCCGCGCTCATCAGTTATGAGATTGTACATCCCGCGGAAATGTGGGGGCCGCGGCTTCTTAAATGCCAAAAACCTTCACAACCGCGAGGTGTACAATCTTAGAAACTATTTTCTTAACAATGAGTGCGGGATGCATCGAGATGTGGTGGCAGTAGATCGGAACCTCACCCCGCTCTCCTTGGCAAAAGAGAACTGGCGCAAACCTGTGGTACTAAGCACCGAGGACCGCAAGGCGGTATGGAAGAGCAAGGAGCTACACGGGCGGTTCTACAAGGCCCTCACGGGACCTGATGTGGATCTGCTCGCGTCGGTGAACTGGCTACGATTCGGGGACCTCTTCGGAGAAACCGAGGGTTTTGCCTGTGCAATTGCTGACGAGGTTATCATGACGAATAACTACCGGAAATATATCCTGAAGGACGGTACGGTCGACATTTGTCGGGCATGCCGCCGTCCCGGTGAGTCACTCAGGCATATTATTTCCGGTTGTTCTCAGATTGTTAACACCGAGTACTTGCACAGACACAACCTCGTAGCCAGGATTATACACCAGCAGCTTGCTCTTCAATACGGCCTTGTGGGCTTCGAAGTGCCGTACTATAAGTACACACCTGCGGCAGTTCTCGAAAATGGTCGTGCCACGCTCTATTGGGATCGATCTATCATCACGGACAGGACTATTGTAGCCAATAAGCCTGATATCGTGCTGATAGATCGATCCCAACGCCGGGCAATGCTCATCGACATCACCATCCCCCATGACGAGAACCTCGTGAAGGCCGAGAAGGACAAAGCCAGTAAGTACCTTGACTTGGCTCACGAGGTAACCGACATGTGGGAGGTTGATTCGGCGATCATAGTACCGATAGTTGTTTCTGCGAACGGTCTCATAGCGAAGAGTCTCGATCAACACCTCAAGAGGCTCTCGCTAGGTGGTTGGGTCAAGGGTCAGATGCAGAAGGCGGTAATCCTGGACACGGCGCGCATAGTCCGGCGGTTCCTCTCCCTGCAGCCCTAACCACCGGCAGCTTGGGCCCGCCCCGTTGCCGGCGGCACCCTAGGTTAGGTTTTTTATAAAGTATTTATGTGTTTTGTATTGTTTTTGTATGTTGTATTATATTTTAATTTTATAAATATTGTTATAAAAAGCCTAGCCTAAGAGACATGTGAAATAAAGAGTATAATAATTTAATAAAAGTGACATTAGAATAAAACGACGAAGGAGGCTTAAAAACATTGTTTTTAGTACGGATGGTGCCTTTTTTAGGATCTAGTGCGAGAAGTGGGTCATTTTACATCAGGTTCAAAACTTCGGAGGGCCATCTGTACTGAAAAACGTCGTACGAGACACGTGCAAAAACGAAATTTGTATCCTATCCCCTATCGGTCGTGTTTTAAAACATCGCCACTCGTTTCGAATTTCATGTTTTTCGCACTTGTGTCGTAATTCTTTCAATTAAAAATATAAGAATTTTAATTCTGCTTTTTTTCATTAAAATTCCACATTTATTAAGCGTGGATTCCGCTTTTTGCATTTCAGTATCTGGCAACACCTGTATCACTATCTCAATCCTTAGAATAGCTCGGTCTCTACTTACCTATACTCTATTTTGTTAGGTATTTAAAAAAAGGTAAACAATCTTGCAGTATCTTTTTATTGAAAAATGCATTTAAAAATCCAAACTAGGTACTAAATGAATCAAAACAATGTAAACCACTGTATTTCCTTGTTATTACACGACTGCCAAAAGGAGAGTATATGTGTTCAGCCCCTATGTATGTTTCATATTTTCTTTAAACGCACAGATCTTCGCGACCACTTAACCGTTTTTAATAGTGTAAGGTATCATTAGAATCCTCGTGACGTCGCGAGTAACATAGGATATGTGACGTCACATTTAAAACAATATGGCGGCCTAAAAATTAAATATTGTCTAACCAAAAAAAATAAATATGAAAGAAACCTATCGAGTTTGGTATCAAAATGAAGAGCTTCAAACAACGACTACTAACATGTATATAACTTATAGGTTTGTTACTTATTCTAGAACAGCCAGATTCATTAAAATACAATTAAAGTGCAAAGAATAATATGTCATCTAGATGCTATGATTTGGGTATCAAATTAAAGCATTTTGTATGCAGATTGTAAATATATATACAAATTATATGTTTGAAGAGAAAACTCGAAATGTTCTGCATCGCACTATTGAAGTTTTTCTTCAATGCCTAAGCCGTGACAGGACTGTCACCGTTGACACATCTTCTTGAACGCTTAGTGTGTATGAAACAGATACATTGTATGTATGCACTTGTGGTCAAGGGGTAAATTGCACGGCTGCAACGCAGCGGTCGTGGGTTCAATCCCCGGCTCGTAATCGATGATTTTTTCAAATAAAACTTGTAGGAGTGTATACGATATATCGTTTGATAAAACAGTACCAGTCAAAAGTTTAAGTTCTCCCCATGGTTTCGATACAAAATAGACTATCGAACGATGTCTTTTTTTCAGTGTTAACAGTAAAATTTCAAAAGCTATTTAATATTAATTTCCTATAGAATCTGAACAATTTTAAACATTGGAATCGATAATAATTCATAGGCAAGTGAAGTTGTTATATTTTGATGATGACATGACTACCAAAAGCTGCCACAGTTGCCTCAGTTTGCCGAACTGTTCGGAAGTAACGGTTAATTAATAAGAAATAGCTCAATAATCAGTCATAATTATATTAGTAGGAAACAAGTGTCGACTTAAATGCTGGAAAAATGATAGCACACACAGCCGAATTCGTATCAAAATCGTGGTGCGAACTTAACATTTTGTTCATTACTGTATACACAGTGCTTTACGGTGAAGGAAATCATCGTGAGGGAACTTGCATACATCTGCGAAGAAATTCAAGGATGTATGAGAAGTTCCCAGCAAGTATTGGGCCAGTTGCGGAGAATTGCCAGAATACAATAGGTATTAAAAAAAGAACGTACAATATGATTCGCATATCAGAGGTATGTCCCTAAAATACAATCACAACAGCAATTGTGGCCAAACAAAATTGCTATACGTGTTGTAACATGCGCATACAATTTAAAACTTGGAATATCTTAACATTAGATGTCTCGTATCATGTACGAGACATTTAATGTGGGCCGGTTTTTTTCATCCAAAATATGAGCCTACAATTTTTGTTAAATGTCAAATTAGTAATTAGGCACATGATAGGGTACAACAACGTCACTAGAAAACGGGCTTAGTCAGACATATGGTGCTGGAGAGGAACACTAAAGGGGTGGCAAGGTTTGACCGTTCTGCCGCTGGCTTTTCAGATCAGGGTCGGGTTTGGCCTTTACATTTGCGCAGGAGAGTTGGTATGAATGAAGGTTGGTTTGCCTGGAAACTTGAGTCTCACGCCGCTCGCAGGTAAGCGCGCTGGGTGGCCGCGCTCTAGGCCTTCGGTTCGGCCCTACGCGGATCACGGCTTTCAGCCTCCGCACTTTGTCGAAACGATTTTTCGGGCCTGCCGCCCTGAGATTCGTTTTAATGCTACACTTTTCCATTGAATAGCGAAGGAGCGCTGGGCTCTGGTAGCTTGGCCTTCGGCCTTGCAAGCTGGTGCCCCTTTAGAGGACACTTCGGGCCTTCGCCCTACGCGGAGCTCGGTTTACAGCCTTCGCAGCTTGTGGAAACGATCGTCGGATCTACGGATGTCCGATTCGTTTTCATGTTACACTATTTCATCACGTAGTGTGGTAGCGCTGGGCTCTGGTTTCGATTGTTAAGGCAGTTAAGAAGGCCTTACTTTAAATTTATTCCAAGTGACACTTGGGCTCTCTAAGTTAAAGTCTGTGCCTCTGGCTCCGGTGGTCCGGGCCAGGGGCTCGGCTTTTGGCCTCACAAACCAGCGCCTCTCTGAGGAACGATTCGTTGTCGAAACTATCGTCGTATCCATTTTAACGTTACACTATTCCGTCGGCTGACATGGTAGTGCTGGGCTTTGGCGGCTCGACCTTCCGCCTCACGAACTTTTAGTCTTCGCTGGAGTTCGAAGCGAACCGTTGCACGTTGGGCCCTCCGGTTCGATTTTTAAATCAGTTAAGAGGGACGGTTGTACCGTGTGGGCTCGCTCGTCGTGCCTTGGGCCCTACGTTAGATGCTGGGGTATTCGAAGAAGCATTGTAGTTCAATTTTCTCGAAACTCGGCCTTCGGCCTCGCTTTAAATTTGCAAGCGACATGCTTGGGCCCTTGAAGTGAAGGTTCGGGCCTCTGCGAGCTCAGTTTTCGTCCTCCCACCCTAAAGCTCGCCCTGCGGACTCGATCAACATATAGATTTACACTGGTTCCAGTTATGTTCCGGCCCCCAAAATTAGCGGGATGGGAACTCCTCGGGCCCCCGGAGCGAAGCTTCAGCCCTCTGCGAAGTCGGTTTTTTGAAATTCTATCCGACTTCAAGGAATCTTCAGATTCACTAAAAGGTTTCAAATAAATAAAATAATTAAAAAATTAAAAAACACGACTGCCGTTTTAAGCGAACAGAAAAGTAACAAATAATTCTTTTTTCAGGTTGATTATTGTGAGCGTATCTATATAAGTATAGGCGCTAGTCTTATTACTTACTATATTTTGTTTCGATTGCAGTCGGGGAACCTTTCATTACGGAAAATATAAATATATGGAGGTCCCCCGACTGCAATTGAAACAAAATATAGTAAGTAATAAGACTAGCGCCTATACTTATATAGATACGCTCACAATAATCAACCTGAAAAAAGAATTATTTGTTACTTTTCAGTTCGCTTAAAACGGCAGTCGTGTTTTTTAATTTTTTAATTATTTTATTATTATGAATATTTGCTAAAACTTATTTTCTACTCGTAGTTTTCAATAAAAAGATACTGCAAGATTGTTTACCTTTTTTTAAATATCTAACCAAACAGACTATACCTAAAAACTTGCAGGTGTAAGTCCTACCTTCCAATAAGAGAGGATTTTTTTTTAAGGTAATAATTATTTGTTACAATGTGACAGCTGATGCAATTAAGAATTAAGGTTAGTAAAGTCTTGTGCCACATACTGCAAAACATATATAGAAATTATATACAAGCAATAAATACACATAGGTAACCTACCTACGAGACACCAACACGTCGACAAGTAAATATCTAAACCGTAGAGTTCATGTAATGGTAATTTCCGGCACACTTCCAGTAAGTAGCTCCCACATGGGAAAAGAAAACTACGATAATACCCTAGCAAGCGTAAAACAGACTACTTAACTTAGAAACACGACCGCCGCTAATGCACAGACCGGCCTTTATCCACTATCGATAAACAAATGCTACCTCCAATGAGCTAAGTAACGATTCTGTTTAAGTACCCACAGAGTCCACTTAAAGTGCACAAGAGTGACAGCTGAATAATTAATTTAACCTGCAATAGTGGAGGAATGAAGTGAAGTAGTTAAAAACATCATTAAGCACATTGTCGAAGGCGTTTAAGTCGGCTGAAGCGAAAGTTTTCACGTTAGGAATACTTGAAAAGTCCATTACACGCTCGGCGGCGCTGACGGCGACCTTACGACGTTGTTTGTAATTACGCAGACATGGGGCCCGAGATTTCATTTAAACTTTGTTACAGCACTCAGATCTGACAGATCTTTTTGAAATTGTTGGCCAAATGGAAGAAACTCAGATTCACAAAATTGAGACGCGAGAAGATAGCTTGTATTTATAAGCCTTTAGAGGGTTAATTAGTTCCGTAGTATTTTATTTCATTACTCGCGTATAACGTAACTCCGTGTGGTGACGGCAGTGGCCGTGTGGTGACGGCAGTAAGAATACATTTGTCACCACCCCAACTCCTCC
This sequence comes from Thaumatotibia leucotreta, assembly GCA_025490895.1. Taxonomy (NCBI): domain Eukaryota; kingdom Metazoa; phylum Arthropoda; class Insecta; order Lepidoptera; family Tortricidae; genus Thaumatotibia; species Thaumatotibia leucotreta. The sequence goes on along the minus strand of JALPQI010004427.1, from coordinate 4,581 downwards.
CGTGGGTGTCGTAAGAGTCGACTAAGGGATTGAAGTGTCACTGACCGTATTTGACTAAAGATTGATGATGGGCAGCAGCGTCATCATAGTGGACACATTACTGCGATCGCCAATCCGCTTGCCCAGCGTGGCGATTATGGGCATTTACCTCCTAATGCGTCTATACGCAGGGGCGTAGCTAGGGTAAAAGGCGCCCGGGGCAGGTGCCAAATTTGCGCCCCCCCCCCCCTTAACTGATCTTAAAGGGTTCCTAGTTAGTACGGAACCCCTAACCCTCTTAACATTTTTTTCTTATTGTTTTCCCGTACACGGATCAGTGCTCCGCATACGATCGGTTAAAAGGCTCACTTTTAGGATTCCGTAATTTTTTCCAATGTTCAACCGACCTGGCATGAAAAAAAGTTGATTTTCAACCGACTTTAAAAAGGAGGAGGTTCTCAATTCGACTATATCTTTTTTTATGTTTGTTACCTACCTCAACTACAATGTCTGTGTATATTTAGGTATACCTACTGTATATTATACATTCTAATAAGACATTGGGACACAGACAGCGGTGTCGGAGCTTTTAAGGGCTTAAACTACAATCAATTTCATCGATAAATTACCATGCAATATTTTTTTTGTGCCAACGATAATTAAATGACGGCAATTATTATTCTTTTTAAGAGACCTATTTAATGAAAACCCACAATACAATTACAGCAAATAAAAAACATCTCCACTTCACCAATTGGGGATGTACCCGAAAAAAAAAATTTTCTAGTTTTTCTTTACACTTTGTTGGCATGATTAATACTTACGAGTATACCTGTACCAAATTGCAGATTAATTTCTAGTATTAACGGCCACTGAGCTATGACAGACAGACATGGCGAAACTATAAGGGTTCCGTTTTTGCGATTTTGGCTACGGAACCCTAAAAACGTTATTTTCTGAAACCCGTATAAGTGACATAAGTTAGAAACTGTCAAACATAAGAAGCTGAAACTTGGTCAAAATAATAGACGCCATTAGGGGTGCATACCAACCATAACAAAATCCATCCCCTACAAAGGTCGCAAATGTATGAAAGTCCGAATATGGCCTTTGTTCGAAGCTAATAAGTACTAGGTACATGCACATGTAGGCCCAGGATATAAACTTATTTCCATACTTTTGGTATTAAAAATTCTGCAAATAAGGCATTACGCGACTAAGAGCAAAAAAAGTGAAATATAAAGAAAACGACAAAAAATACAGTACCTACGGACTTTGTGAAATATAGTATAAAAACCTTTCCAGCATTTTGTGAATTAAGGCATAAGTTTTTTAATCTTTATGTGTAAATTATGCATAAGGAAATAAAAAAAAAAATTGGCTGATTTGGAGCCCCCCCCTGATATTGCGCCCGTGGAAAATGTACCAATCTAGTATTTTTTTAAATTACGCATATAGATTTTCTTTGTGTTGATTATGCACAAGGAAATTAAAAATGTAGGCCGATTTGGCGCCCACCCAAATTTGGCGCCCGGGGAAAATGTACCTTTCTAAAATGTATGCACACCTACAGATTTTCTTCATATGTAAATTGTGCACAAGGAAATCAAAATATTTTGCCGATTTATTTATTTTTATTTGACGCCCAGGGAAAATGTACCTACTCATTTTATGAATTTTTATTTTTCTATGTATAAATTATGCAAAAGTATATCAACAATTTTGGCCGATTTGGCGCCCCCTCTGATTCGGCGCCCGGGGCACGAGCCCCCTCTGCCCCCCCCTAGATACGCCACTGTCTATACGCATAGTTAATAGGAGAGGCTTACGTCCAGCAGTGGACTATCATAGGCTGATGGTGATGATGATGAGAGGGTTACTTAGTTCCGTAGTATTTTATTTCATTACTCGCGTATAACGTAACTCAGTGTAAGAGGTGTATACAATATTATCAAACCGGAATCAGAAAGGGATTCGAAAGTACTGTTGACACAACAAATGACACAACATTTCCTACCTAGAAAAGAGTTGTTTATAGATGTAGAGAGTGATTAATTAATCTATTGTCTGTAAGTCTGCACTTAAACTATGAATATCTGAAAATAACTATGAATATATTCCAGATTGACTTATACATCTGTATAACAGTGTATCTACACTGTTGTGTCAACAGTACTTGAATCCCATTCTAATCGCGGTTTGATAATACAATACTCTTTATTGCACACCATAATACCAGTAGAATAACAGATATACAGTGTTACAACTACAGGTAATACAACAGGCGGTCTTATCGCTAAAAAGACATACACTATAAAGACAGGTATAAGACGATTATATTTGTTTATTCGTGAATTAGCAGTATTTGGGAATAAGTAGTACTAGGTAAATTAAAGACTGTTTATAAATAAGTTTTAACTCTCCGGAATAATAGCTCTTCAATTATTTGTGATTATGACAATTATATAGTTAGGTGGGCTCACACACTTAATTTAAGAAACATGAGTACCTATACATATATTTGAATAATGATTACTACCTATAATTGTATACCTACTCAACATTCTTCTACTGTTAAACATTCGGGTAGGTATGCATGTGAACATAAAAAAATATCGTCAAAAATATAAAAAATATGTCTAATTTAAGTGTAAAGTCTTAAAATTGACAATATTTATCTATTTCTTAATCGAAATAATTATAATATACTAGCTTCCTTGCCTTTCTCTCCATGTCACTTCTTAGCTGTAGGTAGAAATTACAGTAACAATATTATGGTAGGTATTCGCTGTTTATTTCCTCTAGAAACTGAGGGAAATAAATCGAACAAAGTAGGTTTTGTTTTATTCAAATGACAAATGCCAGTAAGTAAAGACTGCGATACAAAACATCGCACAGCGCCCGCAATGCAGATGTATTCACGTAAAGCAGGGAATAAAAGTGCATTTGCCTGTTATTACATACAAAATGTCACTATTACTTACTATAAAGTGGCGGCGACATAAGCGAATTCCCATTCCTACACCATAGTTGTGTAGAGAATTAATAAGTTAGCAGTTCATGCATATTAAGACCGGAGCGACAACCGCGGCTTTCCATATTCATGCACATAGAGAGTTCCAAAGGTCCGTGTAGCTAACCGACTTACGTATACAGAGCTAAGAATTAGCCCCCACGAGGACATATAGCCCTTTATGTAATGCTAGTACATAATACAAGACATCTTTCGCCACGAATGGAGTGTCGAATCTAAATATAAACGTAACAAATTATTAAACCAGAGTTGTTGAACGAAAACTCTGGAACACATTAGCAACCGGAATCACAATTCCCAAGGGTACCCTCTTACCGCATATGCACGGGCGTCAAGTGCTATTACATGGACTCATGGTATTCATGTTTAATCATAATGCGTTCGCGCTAAATTATTCGATTAATTTAATTTCAGGAAGTTCATTACGTGGGAATAACTTGAGCGTTGCGTCGTAAGTTTCTCGTCAGTTAGCTAGTTGCCTCACTAAATATCTCGTACGGTAACGTGACCTGACTACGTTCAACTTCTCGAAACTGTCATAACTGCGAAGAAATTCTTTTGTAATGGGTTGTGGCGGTTGCACGCGACACCTTATGCATTGGAAACTTTTATGGTATGCTATCGTGTGACAAGAAATAGAAAATCAAACGAGCTTGCCAAAAACAAACAGAACGATATAATGGATGTCATGCCAAGTAACAGACCAAATCCTAGTCAACTATAGGTAGATTTTTGAATAAAAATGTCGTTTTATTTCATTTAAATCACGCTTCAATAATAAGTTCCATCAAATCGCAAAAACTAAATTCGTACCTACCTACCTGAAGAATATTAGGTACCCTGAAAAGATATAGTTTTTGCCTAAATAACTCCTGCCAACTGAGAGCTTTGGGATCAAGACTAATAATTCTTTCATCGGCAACTAAGAATTTCTCCTTGTACAAATAGGTAAGTTGGATAGATATTCGATGTAATAAATCACATTTTCTTTAATATATTCCAACGATACCGGCAATAAATTTGGGAATGGCTAACTTCGTGAATAGCTTTTATTTTAAGGCACAGGTACAACGAAACGACTAAAAAAATTGGTTCCAATTAAAATTTATACGGTATAAGTGGTGTTGCTGTAGCGGCGACCGATAAAAATCTCGCTATAATTGCTAAGCCTAGAATTGCCTGAGCGCTTCCACTTTGAGTATTCTATGCGCTGCGTGTTTTACAGCGAATTTCATATGGCACACCAAATAAGAAGCAGCGAGCAACTGTTGGAGTGGTTGGTGTTGACTTGGTATACGCTACACGTACTAGCCACATAAATAGAGTATAGGAATGTAGAACCGATAACGTATCAATACTGTAGTTTAGAGCTTAGAATGCACACCATCGAATGTTACTTATTCAAGACAATTAAATAAACTTGGGTACATATTGTGTGTGAATGTATAATACGAAGGTATGTGTATAATCGTAAAACTGAAGTAGGTCAACTACTGGTTAAAATACAATTATAAATAGTATAATCCACAGATTAAAAATCAAATTTAACAGGAGCATAATACATATCT
>JALPQI010004426.1:0-72252 GCA_025490895.1 Thaumatotibia leucotreta | reverse complement strand
TTTGGCTTTTCTGATATAAATCAAGATACTATGGTTATAGAGGGTACTATGGGTATAGAGGGAGTGTATTATATACCTACATACCTGTCGGAACACGAGGCCCCGATCAACCTGGACATACCGGTACACAAGAGGAAAAAATCCAAAAAATAAACGAGCTGTTTGGGAAGAGACGGGCACCCAGCTGTTTCGCGCAATCTTCAGAGTAAGAGGAACAATTGGAAGGGCCAAAATGAAGCAGGGTACTTACGTATGGCGTGTAAAGGTGCAGCGTGTGGGAGCGCTCGTCGCATTAGAGCGGCCAGATGCTTAATTTTGTAATGACAAGAAAAAAAATCGATTTCTATTGTTGATTTTCAGCAAAGCTTGGATCAAAACTGAAGAAATTCAAGACGGCGGCCGGTTTGGCGCGCAATCACTAGAGTAAGAGGAACAAGTGGAAGGCACCCAGCTGTTTCGCGCAATCACTAGAGTAAGAGGAACACGTCGAAGGTCCAAAATGAAACAGGGCACTCACGTATGGCGTGTAAAGGTGCAGCGTGTGGGAGCACTCGTCGCTTTAGAGCGGCCAGATTTACGTTCTGATATCAGCAAAGCTTGGATCAAAACTGAAGAAATTCAAAACGGCGGCCGATTTGGCGAAATCACTAGAGTAAGAGGAACACGTAGAAGGTCCTCTCGAAAGCAGGGCACTCACGTATGGCGTGTAAAGGTGCAGCGTGTGGGAGCGCTCGTCGCTGTACAGCAGGCGCGCGGCGGCGGCGGCGTCGTCGGCGCGGCACTCGCGCACGGCGCGCCACGGCACCGTGTGGCTGTCCGAGCTCGAGCTCAGCTTTAGACCCGACCAGCCTAGAGCGGCCAGATTCCACGTTCTAATAGCCTAATTTTGTAGTGATTCGAAAAAAAACTATTCCTATTGTAGATTTTAAGCAAAAATGGATCAAAAATGAAGAAATTCAAGACGGCGGCCGGTTTGGCTTTTCTGATATAAATCAAGATACTATGGTTATAGAGGGTACTATGGGTATAGTTGTGTATAGAGGGAGTGTATTATATACCTACATACCTGTCGGAACACGAGGCCCCGATCAACCTGGACATACCGGTACACAAGAAGAAAAAATCCGAAAAAAAACGTGATGTTTGGAAAGAAACTGGCTTTAATTCGGAAATTTTAAACGCTATTCATTTTGGATAGGCACCCAGCTGTTTCGCGCATTCTCCAGACTATGAGGAACACATCGAAGGTCCAAAAAGAAGCAGGGCACTCACGTATGGCGTGTAAAGGTGCAGCGTGTGGGAGCGCTCGTCGCTGATAGCTTGATTTTGTAATGACAAGAAAAAAAATCGATTTCTATTGTTGATTTTCAGCAAACCTTGGATCAAAAATGAAGAAATTCAAAACGGCGGCCGGTTTGGCGAAATCACTAGAGTAAGAGGAACACGTAGAAGGTCCTCTCGGAAGGTGGGTACTCACGTATGGCGTGTAAAGGTGCAGCGTGTGGGAGCGCTCGTCGCTGTACAGCAGGCGCGCGGCGGCGGCGGCGTCGTCGGCGCGGCACTCGCGCACGGCGCGCCACGGCACCGTGTGGCTGTCCGAGCTCGAGCTCAGCTTTAGACCCGACCAGCCTAGAGCGGCCAGATTCCACGTTCTAATAGCCTAATTTTGTAGTGATTTGAAAAAAAAAATATTCCCATTGTAGATTTTAAGCAAAAACGGATCAAAAATGAAGAATTTCAAGACGGCGGCCGGTTTGGCTTTTCTGATATAAATCAAGATACAATGGTTATAGAGGGTACTATGGGTATAGTTGTGTATAGAGGGAGTGTATTTATGTACATACCTGCCAGAACACGAAGCCCCGACCAGTCTGGACACAAGTACACAAGAGGAAAAAATCCTAAAAAAAAGAGCTGTTTAGGAAGAGACGGGCATTCATTCAGAAACTTTCAACGCTATGCATTTTGGATAGGCATCCAGCTGTTTCGCGCAATCTTCAGACTATGAGGAACTCGTCGAACCTTGGATCAAAAATGAAGAAATTCAAGACGGCGGCCGGTTTGGCGAAATCACTAGAGTAAGAGAAACTTATAGAAGGTGCAAGAGAAAGCAGGGCACTCACGTATGGCGTGTAAAGATGCAGCGTGTGTGAGCGCTCGTCGCTGTACAGCAGGCGCGCGGCGGCGGCGGCGTCGTCGGCGCGGCACTCGCGCACGGCGCGCCACGGCACCGTGTGGCTGTCCGAGCTCGAGCTCAGCTTTAGACCCGACCAGCCTAGAGCGGCCAGATTCCACGTTCTAATAGCCTAATTTTGTAGTGATTTGAAAAAAAACTATTCCTATTGTAGATTTTAAGCAAAAAACGGATCAAAAATGAAGAAATTCAAGACGGCGGCCGGTTTGGCTTTTCTGATATAAATCAAGATACTATGGTTATAGAGGGTACTATGGGTATAGTTGTGTATAGAGGGAGTGTATTATGTACATACCTGCCGGAACACGAAGCCCCGACCAGCTAGAACACACCTGGACACAAGAGGAAAAAATCCGAAAAAAACGAGCTGTTTAGGGAGAGACTGGCATTAATTCAGAAATTTTCAACGCCTATGCATTTTGGATAGGCACCCAGCTGTTTCGCGCATTTTCTAGACAATGAGGAACTCGTTGAAGGTTCTCTCGGAAGCAAGGCACTCACGTATGGCGTGTAAAGGTGCAGCGTGTGTGAGCGCTCGTCGCTGTACAGCAGGCGCGCGGCGGCGGCGGCGTCGTCGGCGCGGCACTCGCGCACGGCGCGCCACGGCACCGTGTGGCTGTCCGAGCTCGAGCTCAGCTTTAGACCCGACCAGCCTAGAGCGGCCAGATTCCACGTTCTAATAGCCTAATTTTGTAGTGATTTGAAAAAGAAACTATTCCTATTGTAGATTTTAAGCAAAAACGGATCAAAAATGAAGAATTTCAAGACGGCGGCCGGTTTGGCTTTTCTGATATAAATCAAGATACAATGGTTATAGAGGGTACTATGGGTATAGTTGTGTATAGAGGGAGTGTATTTATGTACATACCTGCCAGAACACGAAGCCCCGACCAGTCTGGACACAAGTACACAAGAGGAAAAAATCCTAAAAAAAAGAGCTGTTTAGGAAGAGACGGGCATTCATTCAGAAACTTTCAACGCTATGCATTTTGGATAGGCATCCAGCTGTTTCGCGCAATCTTCAGACTATGAGGAACTCGTCGAACCTTGGATCAAAAATGAAGAAATTCAAGACGGCGGCCGGTTTGGCGAAATCACTAGAGTAAGAGAAACTTATCGAAGGTGCAAGAGAAAGCAGGGCACTCACGTATGGCGTGTAAAGGTGCAGCGTGTGGGAGCGCTCGTCGCTGTACAGCAGGCGCGCGGCGGCGGCGGCGTCGTCGGCGCGGCACTCGCGCACGGCGCGCCACGGCACCGTGTGGCTGTCCGAGCTCGAGCTCAGCTTTAGACCCGACCAGCCTAGAGCGGCCAGATTCCACGTTCTAATAGCCTAATTTTGTAGTGATTTGAAAAAGAAACTATTCCTATTGTAGATTTTAAGCAAAAACGGATCAAAAATGAAGAAATTTAAGACGGCGGCCGGTTTGCCTTTCCTGATATAAATCAAGATACTTTGGAATAGTTGTGTATAGAGGGAGTGTATTATGTACATACCTGAACAAGCCTGGACACACCGGTACACAAGAGGAAAAAATCTGGAAAAAACGTGATGTTTGGAAAGAAACGGCATTTAATCCGGAAATTTTCAACGCTATGCATTTTGGATCCAGCTGTTTCGCGCATTCTCCAGACTATGAGGAACACGTCGAAGGTCCTCTCGAAAGCAGGGCACTCACGTATGGCGTGTAAAGGTGTAGCGTGTGGGAGCGCTCGTCGCTGTAGAGCGGCTAGATTTACGTTCTGATAGCTTGATTTTGTAATGACAAAAAAAACTCGATTTCTATTGTTGATTTTCAGCAAACCTTGGATCAAAAATGAAGAAATTCAAAACGGCGGCCGGTTTGGCGAAATCACTAGAGTAAGAGAAACTTATCGAAGGTGCAAGAGAAAGCAGGGCACTCACGTATGGCGTGTAAAGGTGCAGCGTGTGTGAGCGCTCGTCGCTGTACAGCAGGCGCGCGGCGGCGGCGGCGTCGTCGGCGCGGCACTCGCGCACGGCGCGCCACGGCACCGTGTGGCTGTCCGAGCTTGAGCTTAGCTTTAGACCCGACCAGCCTGGAATAGTAAATCATCAGCCCAGTCCACAGATGTCATATATACCATAGATCAAGCAAACGTATCTATTTAGCGCGTCAAATGAACTCAGTGAAATCCACTGAGTTGTCCATCTTTAATCGCAGCTTGCAGCTTTCGGGCGTCAAATTTTGTAAGTTGAAGTGAACAAAAACATTAATAATGCCTCATTAAGTAATATTAATTGCAACAACACAAAAAATTATGAATACTCAAGGGCCTGAGACATATTTAAAATCATAGGCAAGTAACAACTTCAGTACAAAATCTGACACGCTCGGCCGCCATACAAATGAATGAACTTGTTTCTTCTATCCAAATCTAATTCTGTGGCCCAGTCGTTCAATGCTTGACATAGGCAGTGGATCAATTCGCGCCACCATACTCGGTCCTCAGCTCTCCGGAGATGTAGATCGGTTTTTTTATTTTCCGATTCATAAAATTCATAAATTAACCTTAATAAATAAATAAATAAATATATTGGAACATCTTACACAAATCAACCTAGTCCCACGGTAAGCTCAATTAAGGCTTGTGTTGTGGGTACCAGTAGGCTTAGCACATGATTGGTGCGACAGTATGTCGCCGCGAGATAGATCTCCCGTCCTTTACTAGCTATATTAACAAAAGAGGGACGGATAGGCTATCTCGCGGCGAGATACTGTCGCGCCAATCCTGTGCTAAGCATACAGGCGACGATATATATAACAGATAGATAAGTATAGATACTTAGATACATACACAGCCATGACCAAGGAACAAACATTTTTTTTTTTTTTTTTTTTTTTTTTTTTCCTAGCCTATACTGGTGTCCCACTGCTGGGCAAAGGCCTCTCCCCTGGATCTCCATGACTCCCGATTTTGTGCTTCCTCCGGCCAGTTGTCTAGGAACGAGTCCATATCGTCCCGCCATCTCCGTCTGGGCCTGCCACGTCCGCGTCGCTGTACCGGCACCCACTTTGTGGCTATGCTAGCCCACCTATCAGGATGCATGCGGTAGACGTGGCCAGCCCAGTCCCACTTGAGCCTAGCGGTTTTTTTGCCGACGTCAACAACTCGCGTTTTGGAGCGCAGTGTGGTGTTCCGGATGCGGTCAGTCCTTTTAACACCTAGAATGCTACGCTCCATAGCGCGCTGGCAAATCTTCAGTTTGGACTTCTGACTCTCGGTAAGCGACCAAACCTGGGCACCATAGGTTAGGACAGGCAGAATACACATATCCACGAGTTTTCGCTTGAGTGACAGTGGAAGGTTGCCCTTCATCAGCTCTTTCATGGACCAGTAGCTCTTCCAGGCGTTATTAACACGGCGTTCGACTTCTTTGTCTTGCCTGTTGCTGAAAGAGACTATCTGGCCCAAGTAAATGTACTCGTTGACATAGTGTATTATCTGCCCGTCTACCTCAACCCTATATTTCGTACCGCTAGTCATTACTTGGGTTTTCGCTCGATTCATCTGAAGTCCAACCTGAAGACTTGCGTTGCTCAGCTCTTGGAGCATTTCTTGCAGTTCTGTAGCAGAGGAGGCAAAGAGGACAATATCGTCGGCAAATCGAAGATTTGACAGCCTTCTATCACCAACAAATATCCCCCTTGCCTCCCAAGAAACCGCCAGGCTCTTGAACACTTCTTCCAGGGTACTGGTAAATAATTTTGGAGACAGCGGGTCACCTTGTTTGACCCCTCGCTGTATAGGGAAAGCAGGACCGGAATGTTGAAGTTTAACGTCTGCTGTGCTGTTGCTATAAATATTTCTAATTAAGTTTATGTAAGCCAGGTCTATGTTTTGATTTTTTAGTGCGGTTACTATGGAAGAATGGGTGATGCTGTCAAATGCTTTGGTGTAATCTACAAATGCTATGTACAAGGGAATTTTGAACTCTGTATGCTTTTCTATTATTTGATTGATAGTGTGGAGGTGATCGGTGGTGGAGAATCCGGGGCGAAAACCAGCTTGGTTGGGGGGTTGGTGGCGGTCTAATTGCCCTGAAATGCGACACTCGATAACTTTAATGAATAGTTTGTAGATATGTGACACTAAACTAATTGGTCGATAGTTCCCTACATCAGTCTTATCACCTTTTTTATGCAAGAGTATAACATTAGAATGGAGTAATTTTTGGGGAATTTTGCCTGTTCTTAAGATACTGTTAAATAATTTTGTTAAGGGACATAAAAGGTTTGCCTTTCCAAAAACGAGTGACTCTGCGTTTATGCCATCAACACCTGGGCTTTTATCAAATTTCATCGTGGATAAGGCTTTTTCCACTTCATCCGTTGTGATGGGGGAGATGGTTTCAGCGCAGAGATGCCCGGTAGTAGTCTGTGCGTTAACTGGGTCTGAATACAGGGATGAGTAGAATTTTGTGCATATGTCTAATATTTTGGTTCTGTTGTTATGTTTTTTGCCATGTTCATCTTTTAAACTAGTTATCCATGTTTTGTTCTTTGTTAACCCATTCTTTGCGGCCCTTAGTGATGTGTTATTAATTAATGCTGACGCGACCAATTCCGTGTTGTGGTTTCTAATATCTGCTCGAATGCTGCGTTTAGTTTTCTTATCTATTGTACGGTATTCTGCAGAGCCTGCTTCTAGACCAGTTCGCTGTTCTATTAGATTCTTGGTGGCGTTTGTCAGTATGGCATGTTTGTTTTGGGTAGTTTTAATCTTATTATTTGCTGACTGGACTGCTGTTAAAATGTTGTTATATTGGATCTCAGTGTCATCGTTGTCTAGATCTAAGTTAAGAGCACTAAATTGGTTTTTCAATTCCAGGTTGTAATGGTCGTAATTGGCAGTTAATATAGCTCTATTGAGCTTCTTGTGACGTCTTGAAAATATGATTTTACGGTGAACTTTGAAGTTAAACTTTAGTGTGGTTCGGAGGGGTCTATGGTCTGACTGGAATTGAATTTTATTTACTATGCCTATATTGTTGATGACGTGGATATTTGAGGTTAGTACAAAATCGATTTCGTTCTTCGTTTGCCCATCAGGTGACAGCCAGGTCCAACGACGCTGTGGTTTTTTAGGAAAATAGCTGTTACCAACCTTCATGCATTGCCCGAACGCAAACTGGATCATACGAGAGCCACGTATATTTCGAACCCCCAATCCATATGGTCCGAGAATTTCCTCGCTGTCCAATTCTTGCCTAAGCCCTATTTTAGCGTTGAAATCTCCGAGGACAATATTCCATGACCCTCGGTTTTCGTCGCATGCCTTATTCAGAAGGTCGTAAAAATCCTCGACCTCGTCGTCGCAGTACGCAGATGTTGGTGCGTATATTTGAATCACCGTCAGGGTTTCTTTTGGTGTTAGCTGGAACTTGAGCACTGCAATTCTATCGGAGTAGCTGCGGAATTCAATAATATTGTTCTTCCACTTTGTGGCCACCAGGAAACCTACACCTCTCTGTCCACTGGTGTCCCCAAAATGGTAGAATACACAGTCTTTTCTCTCTTCTATTTCTTCGCCCGGTCTTCTTACTTCCGACAGACCTATTATGTCCCATTTCACTTTTTCAAGAGCATTTTCTAGTTCTACTAAGCGCTCATCTCTTAGTAGAGTCCGAACGTTGTAGGTTAAGACGTTAAGCATTTCTGTGTCCGTTTTGCAAGCCAAGGTCGTTGAATTTAAAATGGGTGTCCTCGCTTGGGGATTCTTAGCACCCCTGGCACTGGGGATGCGATCCCCAGCACCGCCAAGCACTCGGGGCCGATTCGGGGAATTGTCCATCCATGGGGAGGTTTGGATCGTAATCCCACCACGCTGATCCAATGCGGGTTGGTGGGTCGCCAGTTTTGCCTCGTTTGCTATTTGGCAGGGTGCACCGCGGGCAGGTGAGGTTGGCTTGGGTTCCGAAAGATGTTGTATGGAACCCCTTACACCCTCGCCGGGATTCGAACCCGGAATCTCCAGCTTCATAGGCAGGGTCACTACCAACTAGGCTACAGAGGCTGACAATACTCTGACATAGGCAGTGGATCAATACTCGGTCCTCAGCTCTACGGAGATGTGGATCGGTATTTTTATTTTCCTATTCATAAAATTCATAAAACGACCTTAATGGATCGAACAATCTTATTTTTCCACAATATCGTAATGTTGTAACAGATGTGCTTACCATAGAAAAAATCAACTGCGAAAGACTGGTTGTCACACCGACATCAATATGTTTAATTATAAAAAAAAAACAAATTGATATTTTCTAATTATGAAATCTTATTTTGTTTAATGCATAAAAGTGAAACAGAAAATATCTGTGCACGTCTGATTTTTTTTAAATAAGGCCGATCTTCGGGCCTCTAAATGGGGTCCAAAATAAAAAAATATCCAAAATTGGTCTAAATATTATTTTATGAATATCCGAAAAGAAAATTAAAACGATCCTCCCTACTCCGCATCTAACCACTTCTCGCCACTTTCTTCAGATCGTCAGTACATCACATACGGCCGAATAGTACATACCGTACACATTAGCATACCATATACCGGTACATAATACACACCAGGAAACTTACCTAATAGACACATAGTATTCTAATCAGTAGTCTTAAATTGTCACCGCGAGATAAGACTTCCCGTCTTTTATTAACTATAATAAATTACTTCAATATAAACAATTTAACCTTCTGTGGTTTCTCCAAGGCTTTCGACTGTGTTTGTCATGAAACATTGATGAGGAAAGTAACCTAACCGAATACAGAACTATTATGGGGGTATAGTATCAGCACTGTAACTTCAATATTATTAACGCTGTAGAATACAAAGGAGCGAAGTGAAAAAATAGCGATCACCGAGGTCATTAGTCTCTATGGGTGTATTTAGTGTACCACAGGGATCTATATGTGGCCTTTCCTGTTCCTCGTCTCGACATAGTATTGTTTGCAGATGACACCTCACTTATTTTAAAAGTCAAACGTTAGCAACAATCTTGTAATGATGTAAACAATGCTATTTCAGTAATAGGAAACTTGTGTAATTTTAATGCCTTAATGTTGAATGAAAGTGGATTAAATTTATTACAAGAAAACTAAAACAGCGATACACTAGTATGTTTGTCAAAGGTGAGGAATTGGAAATAGTTGAAAGTACAGCTTTAGCTAATCTCTCAAGCAAAATGTATGGAATGATTAAAAGAGTACTTACCAACTGTGACATTAAGTGTGGGAGTAGAGCAGGCATCAGTCCTTAGCGGCGGAAAGGCGATATCGCCATAGCCCGGTAGAGTTCTAGCGAGTGCGAGATAGTCCGCCGCTCTTCGCACGTCTTGTAGAGCTTTCAGTTGGTAGAGTCGTGCGCCTGCGACGCATATTCCGCGATTTACGTCTTCAACCGCCTAGAAAATAAATAATTTTGTTTGAGTTTATGGATTATGAAATTTATGATTTTTTTCTAGTGTTGTTACTCTCCCGTTAGCGAGGAGACAATGGTGACAAGTAACAATTTTTGTTAAACTTAAGTACTTTAAAATTATGATTTTAAAGGGGATGTAACCATGGCGACGACAATAACACGATCACATGGCGACGACAAAAGGGACGTTGATAATTGAAAAGTTGATTGACCCTTATATCACATTAATTATTAAAAACTGCTCTCAATTATTAGTAAATGTAGTGATGGAATAAATTATGGGCAACACATAATTTCTTGGTATTTCAATTGTTGCTTTTCAGCAAGATCGGATCAGAACTAAAGAAATTAAAAATATCATTTATGATCTGATAGCACGATAAGATAATACAGAATAGTTCGATTTAGAGGGCGTGTATTCTGTACACTATCTCCCAGACCTCGAAGGCGCGCTGGGTGCATTCAAAATGGTGTCAGTTACTAACAGTAAGTTGTTCAAGCAATAATGTTGGAGCCCCTTAGTACCTCTGTTGTTGATTTTCAGAAAGCACGGATCGAAACTGAAGAAATTTAAGATGGCGGCCGCTTTTACGTACTGATAGTCTGTTGGTTCTCAGTTGTTAACTTTTAACAAGGTCGAATCAGAAATGAAGAAAATCAAAACGACGGCTGGTTTTGTTTTCTATTCTGATATAAAACAAGATACTATGGAATAGTTGCGTATCATCATCATCAGCCTATGATAGTCCGTAGTCCCTCTCCTATTAACTATGCGTATAGAAGCATCAGGAGGATGTGGAATATGCCCGTAAGTTGCGTATAGAGGGAGTGTATTATGTACCTGCCAGAACACGAAGGCCCGCGCTGCGGGGTCGGCACAGAGCGCGGCCTCGCGCCGCGGGTTCCACAGCCAGCGCCGCACTGATAGGCAAGACGATGACGCGGTGGAATAGTTCTGTATGTAGAGGGAGTGGGGGCATTCGTTTGGTTGGAGCTTGCGTTCTGTAATAAAGAAAAGTACATTGTCAAACCAATATTTCTAGATATAGTAAATTCCTAGATTAAAAAATACTGCCTAGTATAATTATTTAATTATGTACCTACACTTTCCGATCTTTGTATCAATCATACCTAAACTTTGTTAAATTAGATTTTATTAAGAGATTAAATTAAGGCATGTTATGTATCTCTCAATTCACTTTGTATTCTTTTGGAGAAATAAATTCTTAAACCATAAACCATATTTTATGGTCCAACGTCAGATCAGACCTGCTAAATTTCGAAGATTTTCTCTGTCACTCCAACGAAGGCGTCATTAGAGTGAAAGAGACCAATCCTCGAAATTTGCGGATTTCGAAGTTCGCGATAGGGCCGATGACGACACAACAGAGCCACGTCGTTACGTCGTCACCAAATTTAACTATTTTTTAGTATTCATTGATTACAATACAATAAAATACAATAATTCTATATTGCACCTCAAAGACAAATACAAAACAAATATAAAAGTGCATGTTTGAAAGAGGTAAACAAAGGGCGGTCGTATCGCTAAAGAGCGATCTCTTCCAGACAACCTTTGGGTAGAAAAGATAAGAAAAGTAAAAGTAAAGTGATTATATTATTTTCTGGCCAATTTTCCGCAACTTGACCTCAAAAGTGCCTATTAACCGTGGTCTTAACGTTGGTACAGTTAAAAAAGTAATCAATAATCATTGATATGTAACTTTTTAGTTCGCATTCGCAGTGCCTTGGTTTTTACTGTTATGGTGTGAAACTTATAGGAATAAAAATAAATAAAATGATTGCGATCAAAATCGTCATCGAAATAGTACTACAATCTCGAAGAAATAGAAGTTGTGTGTTGGATCCTTTTTCATTAAATAAGTCCAATTTTTAACGGTATTACCCCCTTATTCATAAACGTATGCTAACTTAACAAGCCGCTAAGTATTGTTTGTCCCTTTTGCTCTTATGGACACATTGTTAAAAACGAAAGGGACAAACAATTATTAGCGGCTTGTTAAGTTAGCAGACGTTTATGAATAAGGGGGTTATTTAGCTTAAAACTCACCGAAGTTGTACTCCACAATCTCGAACAGGTAGAAGTATTTCTGCACGGATTTGGAAAGTCCTATTTTATCGCACACTGCGCGGTACACGTCATCGGCATTCGTGGACTTGAGTACGGATACTGTTACCACTTCTTTGTCGGGAAGGAGGACCTAAAATATAAGTTGATAAGTTAGAATAATTAAGAGATTTAGCAAATTACGATTACTAAAAGAAATAGTACATTTCCTAACTAGTGCGAGAAAACAGGAAAAGTTGGAGCCCGAGTGAAACGAGGGCGACAATCACCAGAGTTAAAAAAAGTTTTTGCACGTGTAAGGGACGATTTTTTTCATAACAAGTGCGTCAAAAAGAGAAATTACCGCGCGCGAAGCGTGCGCAAAGTTCGTTTTGCACACTAGTTAGGAAAAATAGATTTATTAAGGTTTCTGATACAAAAATATCATTCACCAGCTTTCATATTGACCAGAGATCGGACAAATGTGCATCATTGTTCGCAATAATATGAACATGACTCCAAAATTGATTAAATGAATAAACGAATAATTTCTTGAAATTTGATTTCGAAGTTTTAAGGTGACTATTTACAATGGTTTTCATAGTTGCTGGTGCCAAATATGTAATTTATTGAAAATTATTAAATGATTAATTATTCAATCAACTTTGGAGTAATGTCCAAGTTATCGCGAACAATAACGCACATTTGTCCGATCTCTGCTTATGACTATAGCTAATGTAATAAAATCTTCACATAATTGAATTTTATAAATATTAGATGTCATATACCAAAGAAAAACGACCAAGATCACCTATGTCCGTGGTGGGGATCGAACCCACGTACTCAGCTTTCGCGGCTGATGCCTGTACCCCTCGGCCACTCGGTCTTAGCAACCCCCGGTCAAATTTCTCTGCTATATGTAATCCCTTACAGGGCTAGGCGCCTTTAACCATTTTCTAATAATAATACATAATTGTATTTGTCAAAATATGAAGTACCTTCAGATCCACTGGTGACGGGTTGGAAGAATCATCAGAATCGGTCAGAAACTCCTGCACTGCGTCTGATTCAGCTATCACTCTTACTGCGCACACCTGCAAGAAACAATAAGTTAAAGAAACGTTTTTATTGCATATAATAAAACAAGGGCAAGCATATAAGGCAAGTCATTTTGGGTTATAATGCTTTACTAATTAAACTAGCGACCCGCCACGGCTTCGCATGGGTTAAATACGGATATATACCTATAACCGTCCCCTTGAATCAGTGTAAGTAGTTAAAAAACGCATAACCTATAAACGCATAATAATAACAGAGAGCGGGAAGAGGTTTTATTTTGTACACAGTAAAAGATTTGATGCCTTAATATTATAAAATTTAGCTCTTAGAAGTCATTAAACAGCACATGAATTATCATAAATAATACGAAATCTAATTGATATATACAAATAAATGATAAACACAGATCGGACAAATGTGCGTCATTGTTCGCAATAATTTGGACATGACTACAAAGTTGAATAAATTAATAACTAAACGAATAATTTTCTGAAATTTTATGTCGAAGCTTTAAGATGATTATTTACAAAGCTTTTCATAGCTAACGGTGTCAAATAGATAATTTCCTGAAAATGATTAAATGATTAATTATTTAATCCATTTTGGAGTCATATCTTTATTATTGCGAACAATGACGCACATTTGTCCGATCTCTGATGATAAATCACGTACACTATAAAATATTTGCTTATCAGCTGACGTTATAGGCTATCATATCCGCCTACCTTTTCAAGATATTGTTCAAGCCCTCTCCTTCTCCCATCCAACTGTTGCTCGCTCAATGTGAACGGCCATTTACCCGGCAGCTTCGGGAAGTTGAATCCTGTGACAATAAGATAATATGTAGCGTAAGACAAATATTTCCCAGTACTAATAAAGTGCTTCGAGGACGAGTTAACGATCAGGATGGCCGAATTGTTAGTAATTTATTATAACGCCACCTATCGACAACTTTAGGAACTCTTTTCTCAGCAACTAGTGTAGTATTCCAAACTCGCTATAATAACGTTTGCAATGATGTTTTGCTGATATGACAAATACTGAATCAAAATTAGGACACTTGAAAAATCAGGAAGCCGGAGCTGTAAGTAATTGATTATAACGCCACCTAGCAACAAACTCAGGAACTCATTTTTCAACAGTTGGTGTACTTCTGATAACTCACTGTTTTATGAAATATTCTGATTCGGATGTTTTACGAAATACTGAATCCAAATTGACACTTGAAAAATCAGGATGGCCGAGGTGTAAGTGTTACAATGCCATCTAGTGACAAATTTAGTAACTCCTTCCTTAACAGTTCGTGTAATTCTGCAAAGTCACTGTAGCGACGCTTCCAATGATGCCTTGCGCTACTAAAACATTTTTTGAAAAATACTGAATCCAAATTATGACTCTTACATCTACATTATTATATGTCACAAGACAAGCAAATTTTTGACAGCTGCGTTTCAGGGGTTAAACAAAGAGACACGGCGATACTCGTCCAGCTATCAGCTATCACCGCTGGGCGAGTATCGCCGTGTCTCTTTTAATTACACGGGAGTGCGTATCTTTTGTTCGTGTTTATAGCCGATAGTTCATAGCTTCATAGCTCGCGGTAAGACCAGTGCCTATATCAGGATGGCCGAGCTGTAAGTAATTCATTATAACGCCATCTAGCGACAAACCTAGGAACTCCTTCCTCAGCAACTGATGTAGAACTGCGAATTCTCTGTAGCGGCGGCTGCAAAGATGGCGCCCGGCCATGTGGACGTTGAACGCGACGTAGGATCGCCCGCTGTTGCGTTCCATCACCACCCTGTATTTAAAAAATTATATTTGTGTTTGTTTAGTTAGTAAGTACAATCACATGATGAAACCGAGAAATTCTCAAAAAAATTGTACATTTGGATCACGTTATTGATGAAAATTGGTACAGTCGAAGACAAAATAAGAGGTATACAAAAACGTTCAAAAATATGTCCCAGTGCACTTTAATTCTGTGTAATAAGAACGTCGTAACATATTTATGAACGGATTCTTTCGATACTTATTTTTGCACTTGACTGTAGGCAAGTCAATGATGCTGAGCAAGATCCACTTTCTGTTACAATCCCAAAATGTCCCAAGAAAGTTTGGATGGAAGTTTCATTTTTTGTTACCATATACCTATACATTTTTGGTAACGAAAAAACAATGTCTATCAATTTTTATCAATATTGAAGACGAGATCCAACTGTACAAACTTTTTGAGAAATGCTCAACTAGTGAATATTGAACTCCTAGCAGCAGAACGAGCTAGAATATCGTTACGAGTTCGTGGTACTTCGCCGTCGATAGAGTTAGCAAATGAAAAAAATATATACATATACAGCCAACCAGCGCTATTGCACTTATTGCAATATGTCGTCTAAGGCTTCTAAAGCAAGACACTATTATCTACCAGTATATTATATGCCGCACGATTTGGTCACAACGCTGACACTGAGCGGCTAAAAATTAACCAGGGGATAACATAATGAATTGAAATTTAATGCGATTCAGTTTAGGTTCTGCTTGTAAATTTTTGACAGTTATTCTATGGAACTGACACATTACGAATCAGCAAACGCATTAGTAAATCGTGGTAGCCCCGCTGCAGTCGGGTATAAAGATGGGTAGCAAATGCTTGGCAATTTGGTCAGTCAGGCGACGCCGACCCATCCTAATAGTCCTAAAACTAACGCGGGTAGACGGTTACAAGTTGGTCATACCGCAGATGCCGACTGATCTTAATAGTCGTAATACTAATCTGTAGTCGGGTGTAGAGAAGGGTAGCGAGCGCTTGTGTGTGAAGTTGTATAGCTGGGAGACTAACTATTTGGTCACACCGCCGACGGCAATAAATACTAACCTGTATTCTGGTGTATGGACGGCAGAAGATGGCGATTTGGCGCTACCGTCCGACACTCCTGAAGTCAGTTACAGAGCGTAGCAAATTTTTATAACCGTGCACTTAGCCAGGTCGCCGGTATCGAGTGACTTACCGGTAGTCGGGTATAGAGACGGGTAGCGAGCGCTTGTCGGTATAGTCGTATCGCTGGTACACGGTGGCGCGCGAATTGGCCGCGCCGCCGATCACGCCGACCGGCGCTGAGCCGTCGTCGCATGGCTCTAAACGTTCAGCCTCCTGTATGACAAATAGATCGAAACGTTTAATTCCACGGTTTTTTTTTATTTGAAATGGGCTTACAGCAAAGACCCAACCCAGTACAGACCTATCGCACTTTTACCAGCCATCTCAAAAATTTTTGAAAAAGCAGTTATAAATAGAGTGTACAGTTTTTTTGAGAAATTCGGTGTTTTAGACAAGAACCAATTCGCGTTCAGAAAACGTCATTCTACTACACTTGCAGTCTACAATTACATTCAGGAAATTCTTAGTACAATAGATAGGAAACAGTATGGCGTAGGTTTGTTGCTCGATATGACGAAAGCTTACGACCGAGTGTCCCATAAAATTCTTTTGTCAAAGTTATATGGCATGGGTATTCGCGGAAACCCTTATCTATGGTTTAAGTCTTACCTTGAAAACCGAAGTCAGTACGTGCAAATTAGTAATTTCTGCAAAGATTCTTGGGAAATAAGGGACGTAGTGTCTGATACACGGCACACTTCTTGCTCAATACCTCAAGGAAGCGTGGCCGGATGTATATTATTTCTAGCCTATGTCAACGACTTGCCTAAAGTATTGGACACTACATGTGTAATGTTTGCGGATGACGTGTCTTTGTTATTCAGCTGTAACAGTAACGAAAATTGCAATAATAAATTACAAGAACTGTTCACAACAACTCAGAAATGGCTCGGTGACCATAACCTTGAAATTAATTTAAAGAAAACTAAAATCATCCAGTTTAAACCAGTACAGAAGAAATCATTGGAAATGACACTAAAAATTGGTAATATCATTATAGAAGAGGAAATGGAATTTAATTTACTAGGAATAAATATAGATTCTAATTTAAACTGGAAATCACACATCCAAAAAATTAATAAAAAGTTGTCCAGATTTATATACGCGTTAAGTGTGCTAAAAATGAACACAAACTTTGAAACAGCTTTATCGGCATATTACGCATACGCATATTCCTGGTTAAATTACGGCATAATACTGTGGGGTGCCAGTACAGAAGTGCACCAACTTTTCGTCCTTCAGAAAAAATGTATACGCATCCTTACAAACACCCAAGTACCTAATAGCTGTCGTCCTCATTTTATAAGTAATAATATTCTGACATTACCAAGTATGTACATCATGGAAGCCGCGATGTTTGTCAGAAATAACGGGAACCTATTCCCCTTACAAAAAATTACCTCCAATAGACGAAGCAAAATTAAATACATGTTACCAATTTCAAAATTAGCTATGTACAGAAACGGCCCCTATTGTAGATGCGTCACCATAGCAAACAAGCTGCCCCAGAAACTCCTACACGAAACAAACGATAAAGTATTTAAAAGTAATATAAGA
The DNA here is from genome assembly GCA_025490895.1 of Thaumatotibia leucotreta. Taxonomy (NCBI): domain Eukaryota; kingdom Metazoa; phylum Arthropoda; class Insecta; order Lepidoptera; family Tortricidae; genus Thaumatotibia; species Thaumatotibia leucotreta. The sequence goes on along the minus strand of JALPQI010004426.1, from coordinate 55,005 downwards.
AAACTACTTCAAGAAAAATGTTATTATACGATAGAAGAATATTTACGCGATGATATTGATGACGCTTTGCCAGATTGATATTAATAGTTGACATATAATTTCAGAATTATTTTTATTTCATATTCATACTGAAGCATAAATGGTCAGGGGCCATTCAACTATAAAGAAAGTAGGAATGCTCACGGCTAGATTAAGTAAAAGACTAACTCAGGATCGTGGATCGGCCACCTCCTAATGGAGCAGAGTCTGGATCTAGAATTTAAGAAATAATGGACGCCCTTTGATCCAACCTCCGTCTATCGTATGTCAGGTTCAAGCAATAAAAGATAACACTAGGTTTATAACGTGTATTCACATATGGTCTAGCAGTTTGTAACACACTCGGTGAACTAATTAATATTGACAATAGTAAACAAGTCTTATGTTGTAGCGTGAGTTAAATGCTATTCACAGGGGAAAATTTAGGAACCAGAATTTATATACTATTTTATGTTTTAGCTTGAGGGAATCCCTTTATATAGTAGTTTACAAAACAGTAATGGCTCGGGGCATAAGAGACATACCATCCGAGGTTTAATTTGGCAGCAAACCTTATATAGGAAATTTATAAATACCTGTCTACTCTACTAGGTACCGGTGGATTTAAATAGAAACCGTGGTTTGTGGTTGGTGCTCTTCACTAGACTCTCATGAATACTTCTCCGCTGCCAGACATGGGTGGGCCGGAGCAGTGAACAGGACCAGACCTCCGAGTTTACCGCCGGTGACCCGTAGTGCAGACTCAGGACTCCAGGATGATGAAAAGATCGACGCAATAAAATGACACTATCCACAGGACCGAAGATTTAGAAAGATGAAATAAGTAGATGTAAATATGTAACTAGCAATAAAAATAAAAAACCTGGAACAATGAAGACAAAATTTGGTTAAATTCTAGGAAATTATTCATACCTATCTATCAAGAGCTTTTATATGTAATTAAATACGTGAACCACGGGTTTAATAAAACACTTACCAGTTTATAAGCTGGTTTTTTTTTCTTTATTGAAATAAGGTTAGCGGTCCATGTGCGTGCAGGTCAAAATGGCGTTTGCTGAAAAAGAAATTTATCTTATGAAATTAACAATTCACAATATCGAAAGCCATCCTAGGCATTATAGTGAGGAACACCTCATTTTACTACTTACCAAATGTTGAATTGGTGTTAACAAATCCTTATTATACTAGAACGAACAGGACTATATATTCATGTTGCTAAGTTGAGAGAAATACCGGGCGCGGCTGAAACAAAAATTACATTGATCAACTTATGAAAGAGATTTTAGAGGGATGATTATGCATCCCTGTACTTGTACTAACAAAATACTTACCATTTCCACGTGATTGGGATCCAATGGTTAAATTTTAGATGCTCACATATCGTATGCCGGAATCCCAATGACAACATTTTGGGCCGAACCAGAGAGAACCGCGTCGGCGATCGCAGCGCCACCTTTTGTGCTCGTGCGAAAGACTTGGACACAAATCGATCCTTACCAACAATTAAAATTTTATAGAAATATGTTCCTAGAAATTGAGATAAACCATTTTAAAGGTAAATTGTAAATAATACGTCTTGACAATAAAAATCTAACATGTTTTCTAAAACCGGGCGTGTGGAACGGATTTTGGACCATAGACAAGCACACCTGTCAAACGTCAAATGCCAAATCAATGTATCAGGAACATAACCTAGCAAAAGAACGTAAACAACGGAAACAAATCGCATTTATAATGTCCTTTCAAGTTAATTATTAAGAAGACATATAGTCTGAATGTGCGTAGTGTTGTGATTAACCTAAACTGGCAGTGCAACACAGGCAGAACGGTATTAACCAATGGAATGCATGAGGACACCACTATCACACACAAGGTAAATTCTTACTTACAAAAAGCTATCACAAGACAAGTCTCCACCTCTATTCTATTTTCCCATGATATTGCCCGAGTCTAGGGCATACTACACGTTAAATTCATCCCTGCTAAACCAACGAAAACTTGATGAAATGCTCAGTATAAATTATATCCATTAAGATGTCTAGACACACGGTCCAAAGTGTTACAGTTCATCTTTAGTTGGGTTAAAAAAAAAATTAAATTAAAAATTTAATTTTTTTTTTTTTGAAGAGAAAGAAAGTAGGTGAGAAGGAAAAAACCCGCAGGAGACAGGTTAATGCATGGCTTAAGCAGGATAGGTTAATTGCGTAAAGCCGTTAGTAAGCAGGTATCAGAGTATGTTAAGTATTAGTTAGGAGTTGATGAGGGGATATAAGTGCAAAAGGGTGGCATAAGCTTGATTAAGTTAGTTGATTGCGAATTAAGCATTAATAAGCGAAAGTAAGGGTGTTAAGTAGTTAGTAAGGGATAAAGTTAAATTATCGTTCACGGTTTTAAGAGTGGAAGTAAACTGCTAAATGTACGGTAACACTTAGGAATATAAATTTATTCTAAACAAAACCTAAACCTAAAGAGGGAGTACGAATGCTGATCAGGCATGTACCATAAAAACTAGCTATAGGGCTAAATGATATACGACTAAACAAGAAAATCTACTTGGTAGACCATCGAGGACGATGTCAGAACTTAATACTAAAATCCAGGACAACCTGAGACTCAACGAAACTTATCGATTACTATTACACTACAATTATATCGTGGTGAATCTGCAGCTTCTACCAACGAGACTTAACCGCTAATAAATAATAGAAATGCTTAATAGGACTACCTAATATCTAGGCGTTTGTGTCTTTTACTTTATTAAAGAAAATGCCTATTTATTTACACACGAGGTAGCAAAGGGAATGCTAGAATGACTAGCTGATTCACTGTTACTAGATCTCGAAAGGGTATTTTGACCAAGTCAAAATCACTGGAAGATAGTTTTTAAATGCACTTCTTTCAGCAGAATTCCTCTTGGTTAGAGATAACTCAATCACTATGATAAAGTTTCCCTACTTAGGAGAATAAATCGTTAAAATGTATTTTTTTTTTTATGACTAACTAGTCAAATGAATCTCAGCAAAGATATTAGTGTTGAAGGATTAAGGTTCCTCTATGAGTCTTTATAAGGACAGAATAGGGAATTTTGTTGGTTTCCGTATGCATCCGGAACCGTATAGTAAGGTTAATGTAGACAGAGTCTCATTCCTTATATAATAAGTATTGGATATATCTAGGTCTCAGAACGAAAGACGAGTACCGTTAGGATGACGGCTCGGCTTCGCCAGGGCGGACTATATCCTTTATGTGAAAGTTTCCTAGAAGTTTCCCTTCTAAGGACTTTAGAGTATAGACAAGTGGTCCTAATTTTTTGTGTACAACACATTTTTCGTACCGGGGTGCTAATTTTGCTGAAAAGTATTTAGCGGCATTCGACAATGGAAAACATTTCTTATAAGCCATTTGGCCCTCTTCGAGTTCTACGTTACGCTTCCTCATGTTATAATGCTTAGCGTTACGATCATGGGAGGCAAGCAACGAGTTTTTAACCTTCTGGAAAACTACTTTGAGTTCTTTCAATTTTTCAGAAAGGTTATCACTAGTATCCAGATGAATGGAATTTTGATCTATAGGACCATCATCGTTATATAGAGAACCTTCTAGAATCATCTGACGACCGTGCGTCAAGAAATACGGCGTGTGTTTGGTGACCTCGTGTTTGGCATTATTGAGAGCACATTGGATCTCCGCAAGGTTCTTGTCCCAGTTACGGTGATCGGAACGCACGTAAGATGCAATGGTTCTTACCAGCTCGCGGTTTACGCGTTCCGTCTGGTTAGTTTGAGGATGATATCTAGGGTTATAGAAAATATGAGGGACACTGTATTTATTCATCAGGTCTCTAAAATCTTTGGAGGTAAATTGAACACCATTGTCACAGAAGAGATATTTGGGTACCCCATGTACTAGAAAGATTCCTTTTTCCATGCACTTAACGATTGCTTTCGCCGTTACAGTGCGCAAAGGAAATAAAGTTACATATTTACTGAAATAATCAGTACATACGAAGATATATTGATTTCTCATATAAGAGGGAGGAAATGGACCAAGAATATCACAGGAAATTGCTTCGCCTGGTGACGATACACGTCTGGGCGATCCCATAAGACCAGGTCGAGCCAAATTAACAGGTTTATAGGTCTTGCAAATTTCACAAGAGTCTACGTATTCTTTTACATCTTGAAACAAGGTAGGCCAATAATAGACATCGGCTATTTTAGAATGAGTCTTGGACACCCCAAAATGTCCAGCAGTAGGATCATCATGATACTTATTTAACACATCTTTCCGCTTCTCATAAGGAACTACCAGCTTCCAGTCAAATTGATCTGTCAGACGATATTTATTCTTAGAGAAACGATACAGTTGATTATTTTCTATTTTAAAATTTGGAAAAAGAGAAGGTTTTTCGATAACCTTATTATATAAATCTAGGTACCATGGATCTTGTAATGATGGAACATCAATGGAACTAATGTGAACACGCGATAAACAATCCGGTATGACGTGTTCTTTTCCTTTACGGTGAATAATCCCAAAGTTAAATTGACTTAGTCTACAAGCCCAACGGTTCAAACGTCCCGTCGGATTTTTCAAATTAGAGAACCATTTCAGCGATGCGTGGTCTGTCACAATAAAACACTTTCTACCCTCTACATAGGCTCTGTATTGTTCTAACCCATAGAGCACTGCTAAGAGTTCCCTCTCGGTAGCTGAATAATTAGTCTCTTGTTGATTCAGCGTACGGCTGCAATACGCGATAGGATGGTCCACGCCGTCGTATTTCTGAGTGAGAACCGCTCCAATGGCGAAAGAGGATGCATCAGTATGTATAAAGAATTCTTCATTGAAATTAGGACATTTAAGAATAGGTGCTGATACTAAGGCAGACTTAAGTAAGTTAAAAGAATCATTAGCTTCATTTGACCAGACAAATTTTATCTTTTTGCTGGTAAGTCGTGATAACGGACGAGCTATTTTTGCAAAGTTATTTATAAAACGGCGGTACCAACCGCACATACCAAGAAAACGTTTGACAGCTTTAGCGTCATCTGGAGTTGGGAAATTTACTATAACCTCCACTTTAGAGGGGTCGGTTCTGAGACCGTGTTTGTCAATAAGATATCCTAAATACTTGAGTTCACTCCTACAGAAAAGTGATTTCCTCATATTAATAGTTAAGTTTGCCGATTTTAGTTTTTCAAAAACGGCCTTTAGTAACCGAAGATGTTCTTGAAAGTCTGAAGTACAGATAATTATGTCATCAATGTAACAAAACACCTTGTTATCAAATTCAGCCGTAAAAAGAGTATCCATTAGGCGTTGCATAGTTGCACTCGCTCCGACTAAACCGAAACACATGCGTTTATAATGAAAAAGACCTTTACCAGGCACGGTGAAGCTAGTTTTTTCTTTGGACTGTTCACTTAGAGGTATTTGATGATACGCAGCACTTAAGTCAAGAGATGTTAGAAATTTTGCATCACGTAAGTTATCTAGAATGTAATGAACGTAAGGTACTGGGTAAGCGTCAGATTTGGATACCGAGTTCAACTTCCTACTGTCCAAGCATAATCTTAAATCCCCGTTAGGTTTTTCAACCATAACGACTGGTGAGTTCCAAGGCGAGTGGGAAGGTTCTACTATTCCCGCTTGTAACATACGACTTACTTCATCTTCTAACGCTGCTTGTTTATTAGGACTAAGTCTGTAGTACTTTTGTTTGATAGGAGGTGAATCCCCCGTGTCAATAACATGTTCAATTAAGTGAGTTTTACCTAGGCCAACTTTATCCGTATCAATTTGATCGTAAAACTTTTTAGTAGCTTCGAGCTGACATTTCTGTTCCTGAGTTAACGAATCGTAAGTTATTAAGCCTGTGTCAGTAGGTACAAAATCAAGGCTAGCCAGATAATGGCTGTCTTCTTTAGGTATGTTAGTAATTAGACCTGGGGCTAAGTTATAAGCTCTCCAGAAGTTTAAGCCAAGAACCATAGGTTGCGCAATTTGAGAATGAATATTAAAGTGTACAAGTTTAACTTCCCCTTTATAATTAATGGGCAAGACCATATATTCCGTACATAACAAACGATTGTCATTAGCTACGCGAATAATTATCGGTTTTTTATGTTTCTGAATGGGAATACCCCCACCCGTAGAAAATATACGATGGCTATCACTACCTAAGAAGCTAGTGCTGGCACCCGAGTCCAAAAGACCACGAAAGTTAAGACTCATTATATTTAAAAGTGCGTATACTCTGTCATCTCCCTGTGGAGGATTAAAATATATTGTCTTTTCTGCGTGAAAGGGAGCAGAAGGATTATAGTTGTTTTTATTAGAAAAGACAAAGTTATTTAGTTTTTTGACTCCTTACATTTGGTGCAGTCCGGAGTGCGAACTCCTTTTTCTCCACATTTAAAACAGACTATATCTCTAGATAACCTACAAGATCTAGTGGAGTGATTGGTTCTACCACAACGGAAACACTTAAGTTGAGGATTAGAATTGAAAGGCGTCTGGGCTACAGCGGCCACAAACGTTTTGGAAGAATTGTGAGGATGAGGTGGAGTCGACTTATATGGAAACTCTTTACCCTTCCCTATGACGAAAGATGAGGACTGGCCATCTTGTTTTGGCAAAACCGGTTCACGAAAATGATTAGCCTTAACTTGAGATAACTCAATCCGCTTGCACAGAGTTTTCAATTGCTGGATGGACTTAACATCATGCAGAGCAAGGACTTTCGAAAATTCTGGCCTGATGTTTCTCAACATCGTATCAAGTTTTTCTTCTTCTGATACTTGGCGGTTAAGCCGTTCGTACATTCCTAGAACCGTGGATACGAAGTATACAATGGTCTCCGTTCTAGCTTGAGTCCTACTCCGAATCTCCTGTAAAAGAATATGATCAAGGTCAGGTATGTCGAACTCCTCCTGCAAAGCTGAAACAACTTCTTTATAGGTGCGCAGAATGGTGCGCTGGGCACGGAACCACGACAGAGCAGGTCCTTCTAAAATTTCAGGAAAACCTCGGTAAATCCTATCCTCGGAAATCCTACGTGCGACACGAAGTTCTTCCAATCTGGTGAGAAAGATGCGAATACAAGAGTCGCCTCTAAACTTTAAATTCAAAGAATTGATATTAAACGTTCGATCAGGTTGATAGATAACCTTTTTAACAACACAAGACTCCTTAACAGAAGGATCATCGCTATCCGAGTTTGATGATATTGACGAGTTATCATCCTTATTCAGTTTATCTAACATGGTGTTGATCATCGCCTTCAACAGCTGTATTTCTTCAGATTCATCCTGTAAACGAGAAAGGCGACACAGCAAGTATTTGCAACGGGATGACAGTCTTTCGGTAGCAGCGGCTGATAAATCGTCCTGAACCTCCTGCTCGATTTCCTCTGCTTTCCGTTGACAAATTTCAATTTCAGATGCTGGATTGCTTCGAACCACTTCTACTAACTTCAGACCACCCTTTTCAGCTAATTGAGCAGTTTGCTTCAACGCCATAGAAAGACTCGACCTACGTGAGATTGGATTGACTGGAAGTTTACGAATCGACAATTCATGTGAGATCTCGTCCTTGTGAAGGTGTGTTATTTTGCAACCAGCTATTAAGAAGTCCATGTTTGTTTTATTTTAATATATGTTAAATCAGTTTAAGTTTCAAAGATAGTTTCAACTTTATAAGGTTTACTACTTCACATTAACGTGATAAAGTCACTTATGATAATAGTTATTATTTAGAAAGTGAAAAGTTCTATAGTGGAACTTGTTTAAAATATAGCATAAGTCAATATATCAGAATAAGCTAGTACGTATTTAAGTTTGTATTCTTAAACGTATAGTATAGACGTTTGAGTAAAATTAAAACAGTTACTTAAGAACTAAGCATCAATTCAACATTCGCAGAAAGTTTTATATTAACACCTTATATCTAAAATATTAATTGCATGAACCTGTCATACACCAAAAGGCCATACGTTGGGTACGCCACTGAAGCATAAATGGTCAGGGGCCATTCAACTATAAAGAAAGTAGGAATGCTCACGGCTAGATTAAGTAAAAGACTAACTCAGGATCGTGGATCGGCCACCTCCTAATGGAGCAGAGTCTGGATCTAGAATTTAAGAAATAATGGACGCCCTTTGATCCAACCTCCGTCTATCGTATGTCAGGTTCAAGCAATAAAAGATAACACTAGGTTTATAACGTGTATTCACATATGGTCTAGCAGTTTGTAACACACTCGGTGAACTAATTAATATTGACAATAGTAAACAAGTCTTATGTTGTAGCGTGAGTTAAATGCTATTCACAGGGGAAAATTTAGGAACCAGAATTTATATACTATTTTATGTTTTAGCTTGAGGGAATCCCTTTATATAGTAGTTTACAAAACAGTAATGGCTCGGGGCATAAGAGACATACCATCCGAGGTTTAATTTGGCAGCAAACCTTATATAGGAAATTTATAAATACCTGTCTACTCTACTAGGTACCGGTGGATTTAAATAGAAACCGTGGTTTGTGGTTGGTGCTCTTCACTAGACTCTCATGAATACTTCTCCGCTGCCAGACATGGGTGGGCCGGAGCAGTGAACAGGACCAGACCTCCGAGTTTACCGCCGGTGACCCGTAGTGCAGACTCAGGACTCCAGGATGATGAAAAGATCGACGCAATAAAATGACACTATCCACAGGACCGAAGATTTAGAAAGATGAAATAAGTAGATGTAAATATGTAACTAGCAATAAAAATAAAAAACCTGGAACAATGAAGACAAAATTTGGTTAAATTCTAGGAAATTATTCATACCTATCTATCAAGAGCTTTTATATGTAATTAAATACGTGAACCACGGGTTTAATAAAACACTTACCAGTTTATAAGCTGGTTTTTTTTTTCTTTATTGAAATAAGGTTAGCGGTCCATGTGCGTGCAGGTCAAAATGGCGTTTGCTGAAAAAGAAATTTATCTTATGAAATTAACAATTCACAATATCGAAAGCCATCCTAGGCATTATAGTGAGGAACACCTCATTTTACTACTTACCAAATGTTGAATTGGTGTTAACAAATCCTTATTATACTAGAACGAACAGGACTATATATTCATGTTGCTAAGTTGAGAGAAATACCGGGCGCGGCTGAAACAAAAATTACATTGATCAACTTATGAAAGAGATTTTAGAGGGATGATTATGCATCCCTGTACTTGTACTAACAAAATACTTACCATTTCCACGTGATTGGGATCCAATGGTTAAATTTTAGATGCTCACATATCGTATGCCGGAATCCCAATGACAACATTTTGGGCCGAACCAGAGAGAACCGCGTCGGCGATCGCAGCGCCACCTTTTGTGCTCGTGCGAAAGACTTGGACACAAATCGATCCTTACCAACAATTAAAATTTTATAGAAATATGTTCCTAGAAATTGAGATAAACCATTTTAAAGGTAAATTGTAAATAATACGTCTTGACAATAAAAATCTAACATGTTTTCTAAAACCGGGCGTGTGGAACGGATTTTGGACCATAGACAAGCACACCTGTCAAACGTCAAATGCCAAATCAATGTATCAGGAACATAACCTAGCAAAAGAACGTAAACAACGGAAACAAATCGCATTTATAATGTCCTTTCAAGTTAATTATTAAGAAGACATATAGTCTGAATGTGCGTAGTGTTGTGATTAACCTAAACTGGCAGTGCAACACAGGCAGAACGGTATTAACCAATGGAATGCATGAGGACACCACTATCACACACAAGGTAAATTCTTACTTACAAAAAGCTATCACAAGACAAGTCTCCACCTCTATTCTATTTTCCCATGATATTGCCCGAGTCTAGGGCATACTACACGTTAAATTCATCCCTGCTAAACCAACGAAAACTTGATGAAATGCTCAGTATAAATTATATCCATTAAGATGTCTAGACACACGGTCCAAAGTGTTACAATACATCCAAAATTATTTCATTTATTATTATTATTTTTTAAATTATTATTGTTTTCATTTGAATTATTAATTATTTGTTATTGAATTATATAGTATTTCACCTGAATCATGATTTATTTATGTGTTTTAATTATATTTGACATGAATTTATTTATTTAATGATCTATAGTTTAATCATAAAATATTCGGATGAATCCTGTAAATACTTAGTGAATAATATATTGTGTGCCCTAGCAGGGTGTCATGACATTACCTACTTTAGTTATTAAGACCTTACCATGTAAATTTGTTCATGACTATGCAATAAATAAATTGAAATTGAAATAAATTGAAATTGAAATTACTCATGGCCACAGACTAGCCAAGGGCAGAGACGCGAACGATAAAGATCGCGTGGTGACTGAAAGATTTATGCGTCAATTGATTATAAGTAAATATGACAACGTAAAAAATAAACATGACTACTTAAAAAAAATACGTCTTAAAAAGCGAATAGTTCAAAACGTTTAGTGCCTATTTACAAAATTATCCATAGTGTGATTGTGTTGATTTCCCATTAATTTCGCCATTCCTCGACTTTTACATTGCCTCCGGCGTCTGAACTTTGGTGAAGTGTTTATTTTTTCTACGTAGTGTATTATAAGTTGTTATTAAGTTTTGTTTCATAAGTTAGTATAATTATTGGTTCTTTATTCATTTTATATTTATAATTTTAAGTTCTATTTATGACCTCTCAGCCCTGCTTAGGTTCAGTTGAACTACTGGAGTGTCCTCTCTGTGGTGAAATAAACTGTACAAGGGACAGCGAGGTCTCGCAATACACAGCGTTCGTCGACATGCTATCCGCACGGCTGCCGAGCCCCCGCTGCCTAGCGCTTCACAGCCTATTCCCTTGTTCCCCGCCAGAGACATTCAGTCTAGTAGTTCACTCGCTGAAAAATTGGGCTCTTGCAAGAAACATGTACAAATTATAAAAAGAAGACCCCGCGGAGCTCGCAGAGCTGTAGTCAGCAGCCTGGCTCAGTGCATCGCCAAAGTCGCCACTGAGAACTCTTATCAAGCATGGGAACGTTTACTCACTTTCCCCTACGCAGTGCTTCACGCTGACAGATCCAATAAGGACTCCCTTACCAAACAGTTAAAAGGCAATGCTTCATCCAAGTCATAATATAAAAATGACTTCAATGATTATATGAAAATTTCTACACTCACTGAATGGACGGAAGGAAGACAATTTGCGTCATTTTTAAACCCCAACATTTTTATAATACCTACGTCTAATGTCAAATCTTCAGGAGTGGTCAAAATTATATTGGGACGAAATTATACAAGTAATCATTTTTATACATCACCATATTTCCTTAGATTAATTACGTATGAATCGGCAAAACTACGTAAGCACATAGAATAATAAATAATTAATATAATAAATATCACGAACGACGGGAAATTCTTACCAAATCGACCTATAGTTGCACCGAAAAAAATAATATTCTACAATACTACCAGAACGTGTAGTAAAATAAAATCTAGTTACTTCAACTAAAATATGGTAGTGACAATCAAAAATATTGAACCGTGTATAATATGCTATTATAAACAATACTGTTTGATTCTAGTAAAATGCAGTTAGGTACTTATTAACAACTGTATTGTAGAAATAAGGATGCAATCGTAATGAATACTAAATGTTTGTTTTATTTACAATATACAATCCAATATTACGTAATCCAAAAAAATGTTATGTAGTAATAACAATACCAGTGTAAACGGTACAAAATATTCTGTAATTTTTACTAAATGCATTAGTATCAGAACGTATCAATTTGTTGTCTAGTCTGTGCGGGACGGTGGGAGAGGCGGAGGGGGAATAATCCGGACTACTTTGTTTGTATCATTGCGTCATTTACGTTGCGTTTTCTCGGTCGGAAAGTTAGTATTTTTAATTGCAACGTGGTAAAGGATAACCAACAAGAATGAACGAAGAAGTGAAGAATCTCCTGAAGGCGTGGAATTTAGAGGAGTACATAGAAGTTTTCGCAAACAAGTGAAAAGTTGATAAAGTTGATTCCTGATCTAAGTATAAAAGTTTGTCATTAAATTAAGCCCTTACCCTGCCTTTGAGTGCGTAGGTGTGTTATATAAAATATCTGCGTTGCTAAAAAACTACAGCTACGAGAACCGTAAAACGGGATAAATAGGAATGGCGGGGTAAATAGGAACGTAGAGTAAACTGGTCTGTTAGCCCAGGACAAACAGTCCAATTTAGAACAACAGATTTTTTCATAATATATGTGTTATTCTAAACTGGACTGTTTATCCTGGGCTAACAGACTGGTTTACTCTACATTCCCGGTAACCCGTCATTCCTATTTAACCCTTTTTACGGTATATAGGTACATACAAACCAGCCAGTTAGGTGTACATAATCCCTTGTACCTACTGCTAGGTCGGATGGGTATACAATACAATATTATATTGTAACTGTAAACATTTAATATATTTATCTTTAATAATGATTTGTACAGTGAGCATTTCGGCATTGTAGTCATTACTATCTGCCTAATAAAACTAACAATGTGAGTGTAACCAGAATAGTATAGTTATCTTTACAAAGTGTCCTGTCGTCACATATACAACAAGACATTTCGGTACAGGTAACCAGATTCTGGTTACCAGTACGAGACTTTTTTTTCAGTGTGCCGATTTCTAAAAATTAACATTTTACAGTTTAGAAATGAGCGTTATATATGACGTTAAGACTATCGGAGAAATGGCGAGTCTTAGGCCCTTATTCATAAACGTCTGCTAACTTAACAAGCCGCTAATACTTATTTATCCCTTCTGCTCTTATGGACATATTGTTAAGACCGAAAGGGACAAACAATTATTAGCGGCTTGTTAAGTTAGCAGACGTTTATGAATAAGGGGGTTCTGGGGGTTACTTTCCAACTCAGGTACGGCTTCTGAACATACCTTTGGCGTGACAGAGATGACTGTGAGAGTGAGACAGTCGCCTCCGGACTTGATCAGGTCCACCACTTGTTTGTGGGTAGCACCTTCCACGTTCACACCGTTTCTGGAACAAACAAAATATAGGTTTTTTAGCGAGATAAGACTGAAGGCAGATGGCTGAAGAGCAACTGTAACTTGCGTTTCAAGAAAATGGTAACTTTTTTTACCTCCGAAATAAACGTACTTTTTTATAGTTAGTGATCGAAATAAGAAGTTTAAGTAACTGAAGTAAAAATATACAGGATTCGTTGATTTTTTGGGATATATAAATGAAGGTTTTATTTTTTCTGGCAAAAAAGATATTCAGTTTTTCATTTATTTTTAGATTTTTTGAATATTACGATTTTTAAGGATTCAAAAAAAATGTGTAACCTACTTTTTGTCGTTTAAAAAATCCCCTTAACATATTGTGACAGTTGATTAGTTCGGTTTTTGCATGTATCTAAAAGATAAATTTTTAAAAGTTAAAAAAAATTGGCATATGGAGTTATAATTAGTTTATTTAAAAAAAATATCGGATTATGTAACGTATTTAGCCGTAGAATATTACGCCATAAACAGATTCTTAAGATTCTGACATCAATAATTTCACTTTTTTCGCTCTCTGCCGTGGATTTACCCTGATGATGATGCTAACAATGCAATCCAACAGTTTAATACGGTTAACCTATAAATTATATATAATTTAGGTCATGACTGAAATACATTTAAAGTATTTATTTGTGAAAGCAGACCGAATGAAATAGCTATCTCGGCAATAGTAAATTTCTCATGTACTCTTATGATGCCCCAAATAATAAAAAAAACCATGTACAATAGGTTGTGCTCTGAAGAACTGTTCGACATGATGCCAACGTCCACTTTTCATCATCGTACCGCTCGCCACCGACTGGGCGCTCATCCTCACACCTTGCAACCTAAATGGTCGCGCACCGTGCGGTTTCAGAGGAACTTCCTCCCGCGGACGGTCCGTCTGTGGAATGAGCTCCCTGCCGAGGTTTTCCCGTTGGACTACAGTATGGGGTTCTTCAAAAGAGGAGTGAGGTCGGCAACGCGCATGTGACAACCCTGGGGTTGCAGGCGCCCATAGGCTACGGTGACTGCTTTCCATCAGGCGGGCCGTATGCTTGTTTGCCACCGACGTGGTATTAAAAAAAAAAAAAACCATGGAGATGAACATAGAGGAGACCCAGGAACAGTTGATAAAAGGCCGGTACAGTTAACAAAAATGTGGTTTACCACTTTTCGATTTTATTACCACTGAATAGAGCCGAAAATCGGTAGACCACATTTTTTGATGACTATACAATAAGAATGGATGGTCCTGCGCCACCCGCTGGATGCGGGTGGCGCAGGACCGGTCATTGTGGCAATCTTTGGGGGAGGCCTATGTTCAGCAGTGGACGTCTTTCGGCTGATATGATGATGATGATGATGATGATACAATAAGTCTCTTGCAAGCAGTACAGTACCTGTACTTATAAATCTGTAGATATAGAAGATAATTATGAGGGTCCGACCAAAAACCTAGTTTAGCATTATTTGTTGTGACGATGTTTATTATCCATATTTTAAAGACAAACGGGCCTTAATTTTTTTTTATACCACGTCGGTGGCAAACAAGCATACGGCCCGCCTGATGGAAAGCAGTCACCGTAGCCTATGGGCGCCTGCAACCCCAGGGGTGTCACATGCGCGTTGCCGACCCAATCGCGTAAACTTATATTTAATAATATCCTGACGTTTCGGGCATGACTTTAAGACCCGTTTGTATTTAAAATATGAGTGATAATCGTGAAAGTTTAAATCAATATGATGTTTATTATGTTTTATAACAACAAGAAATGTTAAGATCCATCTTATGCTAATAAAACAAACTATAGCGTCATGAAAGGTGAGTTTTAATAAGTATGCGATTTAAGAAATCCTGGAACAAATTAATCTCCTAGTGATCTATCAGAAAACAGACGATGAAATATTCTCTCACTCTTGTGCTACGGCCATAGGGTTTAAATTTGCAAGATACTGTTTATCAATAGGCTAAATATAGGATATATCAAGATCTGGTACGTAGATCGAGGCCGGATCAAAGTATCGGGGCAGCATGTGCCATAACATAACAAGGTTTCATTATTATATGTTTATTTTTAGGAAATATTTAAGTAAGTAGTAAGTAAGTAAGTAGGATTTATTTGTAAACATAGGTAGTTACATTGGTGGTTAATTATAAAAATACGTGTCACTGTGTTTTGCCAATTGGCGTACAGTCAAGGACATTAATATATATACACTTCTCCATACTGATCCCTTACAAATGTGTCTATATATTAATGCACTCGACTGTACAAAAAATATGTAGACTTAAACCTAACAATTTGCATGCCTATGTACAGACTACATACAATACTCTCATTAATATCACATTACAATTCAAATTACAAATTACATAGATCATAAAATAAACATCTTGGGACTTCTTCACTTACTTCATCAGCCTATCTCAGTCCACTGCTGGACGTAGGCCTCTCCTATTTACTATACTATGCGTATGGACGCATTTGGAGGTAAATGCCCATAATCACCACGCTGGGTAAACGGATTGGCGACGATCTTGGGACATTTTACACAAATGACCTAGGCACTCCCATGGTAAGCTCAACTAACGCTTGATATGTGGGTATCAATATACGTATGATATATACATATAGCTGCGACCATATATAAAATGGACGTCTAACGCTAGCTCAAAAATGCCCCTAAAAACATTTGTTCAATTGTGCCAAGATGGGCAGGACATACGAGTAGCGCTTTTCTTAACACCGCGCATATGACGGCGCAACATCTTTGAAAAATTAAAATAGAAATAGCCAATCAAAACTTTGACGGGCTAATCACAACTATTTTTAAATGGCAGTTTAAGTTTTTATAGGTTGATATTGAAATTAATTACCGTGAAGCATTGAAGAGAGACACTCTACTACTCAACTAAAATTCAGGACCGTTTTTGAAAGGCAATTTAGTATGGCGTGCGGCTTCCATGTTTTATTTATTCGTAGACATATATATACTTAAATACATAGACAGCCACGACCAAGGAACAAAATATTTGTAACAATAAATACACAAATAATGCCCTCACCGGGATTCGAACTCGTCACATCCTGCTTCGTAGGTCATCGTTCCGACTAGGCTATGGAGGCTGATAAAACTCTAAAACTGGAATGTAAATCATCATCATCATGATGATGATGATGATGATTTACATTTTATTTCTCTATTTACACTCTAAATGGACTGATAATTTACACTATTATAACTTTCTCAACTAAATGTTAGTTTTACTTTACAGCATTTTGCAACAGTTACATAAAATACTATTCATTCTTAAGGGTCGGATTCCCGATTTTGTCGTTTTAGACCTATTTTCGAACAAACAATTTGTTAAATAAATATAACTCTACAAACACATTTCTTACATGAGCTTATTCAGAAAGAACCGGTGCAGAGGCTCCAATTGATAATATATTTTATATTTACATGGATTTCCTAGAAATCGGCTCTAAATGTACCGAAAAATGAAAAAATTGCATATTTTTCGAACACGACGCAATGCATATTTTTCTTTTACGGGCATAAAATATTCATGTTAATTTAAAAGCCAGATAACTGAATTAGTGCATCAGGGCATATTCATATTTTTCCTCATGAAGACAACGGAGAAATTTAATCCTTAATTTAAAATTACGTATATTCTCCATACAAATGGCGACACGAGTCAAAATTCTCTTTTGACTCAGATGGCGCGAGCGCCTCCTCGAGGTCGGACGCACGCCAAATCGCTCCCGTTGACAGCTCTTTTTGACATTGAAAATGACATAAAATCATATACATACACGTCAAGGGATGCCAGTACTCAAAGTGTCTTTAAATAAGTAGGGAAAATCAGAACGAAGAAATTCTTTCGAACCCCATCGTTTATTTAAGTTTTTTGTTATTTTTATGACGGAACACAAGAAAACTATAACAACTGATTCAAAATAAAACTCAATACTACCGAACACGTATAAGTTACATTCGCAAAAACGATTAAAAATGAAAAAAGTTTACGGATACGATTCGGTGTAATGGAGTTTATTTTCTGTACTCTGGCAACAAAATACGTCATTTGAAAACACATGTGACGGCTATAAGTCAAAACGATAGGATGTCAATTTAGTTATAATAATAATAAGAAAGATAGAAAGATAGAATATGTTTGTTATGTAATTATATTAGTAGGTATACATATTCAAAGTGATTCGAGTCTTTAATTTAATGGTTGATTTGTGGAATAAAATCTGTGCTCATCGCCACCGCGATTTCTTGGTAAGAAAGTATTGTACCCGCATCTTCTCAGTACCTACATTCAAAATTGAAAGTAAATTATTTTTGAAATAAAAACATGAAAAAGGATACATTCGCGTATATTAACTAATTTTAACCTCTTTCCGACGTTTCGAACACTTTACAGGTTTCGTGGTCTGCGGATGACTGTTTTCATAGTTTTATTTCATGTGTAATCCTCGCGGTAACCGAAGAAAATATTATGTATATTATTTTATTATTTTTTATTTATTATAATAAGTTATACTTACAGTCGTACGTCGTGTAGTGACGGCAGTAAGAATACATTTGTCACCACCCCAACTCCTGCGGGTGTCGTAAGAGTCGACTAAGGGATTGAAGTGTCACTGACCATTCTACAAAATTGATGATGGGCAGCAGCGTCATCCTAGTGGACACATTACTGCAATCGCCAATCCGCTTGCCCAGCGTGGCGATTATGGGTATTTACCTCCTAATGCGTCTATACGCATAGTTAATAGGAGAGGCCTACGTCCAGCAGTGAACTAACATAGGCTGATGATGATACTTACAGTATAACAGTAAAAACCAGATCCTCGCGAACTACAAAGTGTATCATGGAAACTGCGGATACGGCACACAAAATAAGCTGAACTGCATATAAATAAGTTCGGAAACGTAACTTATTGGTTTTTGGTTTGAAACTAGAATGATTTATATATTATACTTATATTCTCTTTCTAGAAATGGCACGTACGCTTTACTGATACTTAAATACTGAAGGATTCGCTGAGTGATACAGGACTCTATCAATACGGACACAAAAGGTATACCTACTAGTTTCAATTCGTAGATTGCAATACATTCCTAGTTATTTATTTGTATTTTCTTTATTCTTGTGTATAATAACAATTTGAATATTAGACAATATGCATAAATTTATGGCCACAGCTGGGTATAAATTTTTCACTTTTGTATATATCTGCTAGCCAAAACTGTCACTCCTCTTAGCAACCTCGTATCGTCAGTATTGAATCGGAACTGAGATACGAGCTTTATTTCGTGTACGTATTTGTTATTTTTGTTAGTTTTGTTTGTCAACTGGAGAAATATTTGTACCTATGGTATTAATATGTATCCGTGGAATAAAGTGAGCTTGTAGTGTTTATATTATTTTTGAGAAGTTCAGTAAAAACGCTTATATTTATATACGATATAAAGCGAGCACCACTATTCACCTATTTGCAATTTTTTAAATCCAGCCGCCCTATAGGTACAATTACGACTTGGTTGCTAGGCAACAAAAAAAACAGAGATGTCATTTATACGTACAATTATAACGTATTACTATATTTTTTCTTCTTGTTGATTATACTTTAAATATAATAAAATAAATCTTACAATAATGTGGTGAGTGTAAACATCGGTTCCGATCCCTCAGTTAAATTTATTCGTATGACATTTAGAGTTTTAATACTAGTCGTTTATAGTGTACCATTTAGATTTTTATCCACTGATTCAATTCTTTATCTGAGACAATTTCTCTCATTTTTTGAGATGTTACTTTTGGTAGATAAACGTTTGACATATTACTGGTTGTTTCAGAGTCTATATTAAGCAGGACGTAAAGAGTGGTACCGCTGGATGCAGGTCGCATCTAACCGGTACATGTGGAGGTCCAGAGGGGAGGCCTATGTTCAGCAGTGGACGTCTTATGGCTGAGATGATGATGATGATGAAAGAGTGGTAAAGTGGTGGTAAGTAATCTTTACATTTTTTATATATAAGTAAGTAGTATTTACTGATACATAGTTTATGTACACAAATACCGTGTGGTGACGGCAGTAAGAATACATTTGTCACCACCCCAATTCTTCCCGCGGGTGTCATAAGAGTCGAAAAAGGGATTGAAGTGGCGATTTACATTTACCTCCTAATGCATCCATACGCATAAGTAATAGGAGAGGCCTTTGTCTAGCAGTGTATTGATATAGGTTGTTGATGATGACGATGATGTTGATGATGATATTGTTGCAAACATAAAACCGTTTTGAGATTTATCAACCCAACCAATAAGGAAGTAATACTTCCTTACTTAGGGAAGTGGAACTGCCGATGAAGGCTAGAACGGAACTTCGGAACACTTTGGTGTTTTGTATGTATGTAACTGGTTATGCATTTTAAGCAATTAAGATGGTCGTGTAAGTTATTGTCAAATACCAGTTCTGATGGGGTGATTCCTTAGGAAACGGGGGACGTCATCGAACCTTAGGATACTGTGTCATCATTTACACATCAAGCATTTTCATTTATGCGTTGTAATGTGAGTAGAGTAGGTGGAACTGCTGATAAAGACCAGAACGGAACTCCTTAACGACACGTGTTTCACTTTTGGCAGATATTTCTGATTGATTGTGTAAGTTATGGAGCATATTTTTGACAAAGACCAGGTTAGATGGTAGGTCCCTTAACCCTTAAGAAATTAA
The DNA here is from genome assembly GCA_025490895.1 of Thaumatotibia leucotreta. Taxonomy (NCBI): domain Eukaryota; kingdom Metazoa; phylum Arthropoda; class Insecta; order Lepidoptera; family Tortricidae; genus Thaumatotibia; species Thaumatotibia leucotreta. Next base: position 35,136 of record JALPQI010004426.1, on the reverse strand, counting down.
GGGAACGGATAAATGTAGAGTATTTATGTAAGCTACTCTTTAAAGGAGGTTTCATACTATTGTACCTTTTTAGGGTTCCGTAGTACACTAGGAACCCTTATAGTTTTGCTCTGTCCGTCTGTCTGTCCGCAGCATAGCTCAGCGGCCGTTAGTACTAGAAATCTGCAATTTGATACAAGATATACATATTAATTATGCCGACAAAATGGTAAAATAAACATTAGAAAAAAGCTGGTGAAGTGTGAATGATTTTTTTATTTGCTGTAATCCTATAGTGTGGAATATCGTTGAAGAGGTCTTTGAAAAAAAATAAGGGATTTTCAAACAAAGTTTTTTTCTAAAGTCAATATTTTCAGAGATATCCGAAAACTACGGAACCCTAGCATGGGCCGACATGCTCTTGGCCGGTTTTTTATTACCTCAGGAGCTGCTAATATACAGGTTGTTCTAAGGTAAAAAAAAGGAGTGTGGATTACAATGTGGATAACAAGATTTAATCATATCACGTCACCAGACCAGTCACAGTCGTCGTCGTCAGTGGCAGAAGGGTAACGAAGGCTGTCATCAACTGCTCCTTGGTGAACCGAGGGAATTCCTGTTCTTAATAGTAATGGTGCGTTTAAACCAAAAGAGCATTCGCTATTCTAGCGCCGTTCTACGAAATCAACCAATCACGTTTTGTGTACCGATCGAATTTCGTAGAGTGGGAGGTTAGAACAGCGAATGCTCTTTTAGTTTGAACGCACCTTTACGCAAAAATGATGTAGGTACCTTGCATACATTTTGATGTTTTATTTAACCTCGTACCAACATTAGGTACCTAGGATACATGTAGGTAAGAGGTAACTTCCGTGTTGCATATTGCACAAACAAAGTACCTAATAATAATGTTGCTTTTTTCGGTAGGTACTACGTTTTGATCATAGCACGAGCAAATACTCGTACACGTTTATGTGACATAGGTAACTTCAAAAATGGTAAATTACAAACATATTCTTGTAAATTCGACATTCTATTGCGTATTTTACACATTGGTAAAAATAAATGTAAACAATTAGAGACTCAACTTAATGTTCATTTGAATGACAATGTCAAACTTCGTGTATATAAGCTGTTTTTTCTGGTAAGATAAGAGTGCAAAGGTGGGATCCAAATTTATTTTAATTTAGAAACTTGAAACTTTAGTATTAATAAGGTATTTTACAAGGGTACAAGAAATGTAATTTAATCATTTCTTAAAGGTTAAAATGGGATTAGAATTTTTATTGGGTTGAAGTTTAACTTAAAGCTATAATAATCCCTATAAAAGTATTTTATAACAAGGGAATGCAAATTTACAATTGGATACCTAAAACATTGTAGGAGATTTACTAAGTAAAATACGAAAAAAGCAATAATATATCAGAGAGTAGGGAAATTTCATGGTTGAGAGGGTTAAGTAGGGGTGTAGATTTTGTTTAAGGAGACTAAGGTAGATTATAAATTTAGTGTAAATTACTAGGGCAAGAAAGATGGCATTTTTACAGAAGGTTACTTATATAATTATTTGTATACAAAATAAGAAACCATTTTATAAAATTTAAACCCTAAAGTGGTTAAAAGGTAGTTGAAAGTTTGTATGGAAATAGTGTGATTTGAAAGATAGCGACTTGATACGTCGTATTCCAACTGCTGATTAAAAAATAAGACAAATCGATTTCAGTTTTTTTTTTTAATATTTATCCCTTTTAACACTTTCGACGCCGGTGACAGTGTTCATCGTCATACAAGTGTACAAAAAAATGTCTTTGAATCGAAACTTTGTCTGAAGAGTATATTTTTAAGATAAAATTAAGGGGTGCCTGTCGTGTTGTATAACGTCGATTGTCCTAAAATTTTTTGGCCGAGAATGTTTGGCATAGTGTTAAATGGCATACTCGTTTAGCCTACTTTATTTTGCGCATACAGATTTAAAACACCTACACTATATTTATCCTAATATTGATTACTCGAACGTCGAATTACCTAAAGCTTAATAATCATAATTTTCATTGTGATTAATATTGTTTTTCCTACTGCTCAACTGTCAATTTTCTTTGCGCCTACAATTGTTATGTCCGAAATTTCACTGAGAAAAGCATATTAACAATATGGTGAATGGTTTAAAATAATGTTCAAGTAATAAGCCAGGGTAAAACCGACTTGGAATGGTTAGGTTTCTAGGATAGGCCGGAGTGAAAGGCGTAGTCTATAAAATACTTAAGTATTTTTAATCAATTGTTTACCCATCCTCATTCTTGTAAACCCAAAAAAGGGGCGACGGGAGAGCGAAGCCCCCTGTATTAGAAAATAATGAATCTGTACCTCCCCTACTCTAACCTGGATAGGTTCGTTAGGTACCTTTTATCCCTTAGATCAGGAATAGAAGTCCCGCGCAGCGGGGCTTCGTCGACCGGTTCCTAGGTCCGTATCCGTACTGATGACTAAAATTCTTTGGACAACAGGGTTGGGTGGTTTAAGGGAGGGTTAAGTTTAAGGAAAATATTTTTTAAAGGTAGTTAGTTTTAGTACATTAAATAGTAGGATCATCACAATTATGCACAATTATTATTCGATACATATACATTAGACACGAAAATCATTAGGACAAACGATATTTAGGAACAACCAAGTTAGGATCAACAATTTCGGCAAAACAAAAATATGTGCAACAATGTTTAGGCCATTCATTTTTCGGCGTAAAGTTGGTATGCGACAAATTTTTTGAAATGAAAAAATTATGCCACCCGATATAGACCCAAAATTTATTCCAACCTTTTTAGGGTTCAGTGGTAAACGAGGAACCCTTATAGTTTCGCCATGTCGGTCTGTCCGTCTGTCCGTCTTTCCGTCTGTCCGTCTGTCTGTCCGTAGCATAGCTCATAGGCCGTTAGTATAACAAATTTGCAATTTGGTACAGGTATACCTACATATCAGTCACACCAAAAAAGAAAAATTCGGGTTACAAAAGACAGTTTTTTTTTGTAAGTTAACGTTTTCGGAATTAACCGCTAAACACAAAAAATATTTCTTGCCCCAGGGTCCGCTGGATGCGGGTAACGCAGGATCGGTCATTGTGGCAATCTTTGGGAGAGGCCTATGTTCAGCAGTGGACGTCTTTCGGCTGATATGATGATAATGATGACATTACGATACAAGTGTGAAAAAAGTAAAGGTTGGCGATAAAAGAAAACACGACCGAAAGGAATGTTTTAAATCGACACGAGATTTTAGGGTTCCGTAGTAAACAAGGAACCCTTATACTTTCGCTACGTCCGTCTGTCTGTCTATCTGTCTGTCTGTCCGCAGCATAACTGAGTGACCGTTAGAAGTAGAAATTTGCAACTTTGTATAGTGTACATATTAATCAGGCCGATAAATGGATAGAATAATATACAAGGTGATCCTATTAACTATGCGTATCGTATTGGACATTAGGAGGTAAATGCCCATAATCACCACGCTGGCAAAAGGGTTGGCGATCGCAGTAATTTGTCCACTGTGACGATGCTGTGCTGCTGCTGCTCATCATCAATCTTCTATAAAGAAATAGTTATTTGTTGTACAAGGGTACAAAGTGCAAAAACACGAGCAAGCGAAAGGATTACATAGTTGAACAACGAGCGAAGCGAGTGGTTTTAAAATAGAAACCTGAGCGTAGCAAGTGTTTTAACTTACGAGAAGTAAAATACATTTGCACTCGTGTGTAACACAAAACTTTTCCCCTCACTATAGCGAGGAACAAGAGGTTTCTGATTTGAAAGAAAAAAATTGAGGATATACTTACTTCATGGTAGCAGAAGTGCTGAACCACCGCCAGTTTTCTTTTTTATCTTTTAATTTCCAAGTTTTGCCCATTCAAAGTTAAGAGTGGGGTCAAATTCCTACTTGTACAAAATCAGACCTAACTTTTTTTCTATAAGAGGTAACGAAATAATTATTACTTTGTCATTATATTTTCTAAATGCAGTTAGAAATACGTGGTTAATTTTTTTTTGGGTTAATTAACGGGCATGATTCAAATTTTTACAGTCAATTTTAATCGCCTGGATTTAATTCAATATTTTCTCATTGAATTCATAGGCATTTAAAAGTTTAAAGTCATATTTATATTTTAATCTGCATAAATATAACAAGAGAAAAAATGCACTAGATGAGTAGTTTAAAAATTCGTATTTCGGAAAATAGGCAAAACAGCCAATTTTTTTTTCGAAATCTAATTAAAGAAGATATCATCTATAATTCATGATTAAAAAAAAAAAAAAAATTATCTTCCACATTGATTTATTTATAGTCAAACATGAGCATTTTCGAAAGTCTCAATTTTCATTTATATTTTTCTATTACAAGTATAGTTGCTCTAACACATTTATATTTATTTTACAAGATGAACACGGCAAGTACTTTATTTTTTTGATTAAAATTATATTTGGTATGCACCAGGGTTGGCTCAAGACCCAATTGAAAATATAATGACAAAGTAATAATTATTTCGTTACCTTTTATATAAAAAAAGTTATGTCTGTTTTTCCACAATTAGAAATTTGACCCCACTCTGAATTTTGAAAGGGCAAAACTTGGAAACTAAAAGATAAAAAAGAAAACTGGTGGTGGTTCAGCACCTCTGCCACCATGAAGTATAATATAATATGGGGTTCTGCCTTTTCTCCGAACTTTTTTTGTCCGAATTTCATTTGCCAACCAACATTTTGCCGATGGTTCACTTTGACAACCAACAATTAGCAAATTTTTGTATGACAACGTTTCATTTGGCAGAATTATTATAAAACGGATTATTGTAATGACACAATGCTTTTAGCATACTGATCATTTGTCAAACCTTTCACTAGGCCTAACAACTATTACACGAATAACGTTTCACCAGTGTTTAAACTTAGTAAAAAATACATATTTAAACCGTTCTTTAAAATTATGATTGCTCATGTACTTGTCTTAGACAAATATGAAGCTAATTAGCAAGGATCGGACAAACGCCCGTCATTCTGAAAACATAACCCTGTTTTGTACAGTAGAGACTTCTTTATCTTATGATATTAACGTATTTTATTTTATAAGATATTTTTTTATAACAGTAACACAAAGTATTTATTTAGGAGATCCCGACTCTTTCTTACTTGTACACATCATGATTGTAACCAATTAACGATTTAGAATTTTTGATATTAAATTATTATTAGTGACCAATGTCACAAAATCATAATCCTGGTGTGTACAAGTAATAAGGACACAGGATCTCTTAAATAGATACTTTGTAATAGTTATTAAAAAAATATCTTATACAATAAAATAAGTTAACATCATAAGATGAGGAAGTCTCTACTGTACGGAACAGGGTTATGTTTTCAAAATGACGGGCGTTTGTCCGATCCTTGCTAATTAGTTAAAAATAACCATAGGTAGTCAAAAAATATATGCAGATTTCTGACTCCTCTAAGAAACTACAAAAAAATACCGATAAAAAACATTTCACAGAGTCCTGTTAGGTACGACGACGAGCGAAGCGAGGAGGAGTGTTAGGTGAAACTGCGACCATACAGCGCACGAGCCGAGCGAGCGAAGCGAGCGTGTCGCGGCAGCGGCCGGCGAGTGCCAGAACCGACTCTTTTGTTATTCCCTCGGCATTGCGTTCCCTCATCAGTTTCATCTAAATTACTATTTAGAACTCGACTTTTAATTGTTTGTCAACATTAATATAAAACCCCGTGTAAGCTGTTATTAAAAAAAACATAAACATACCTATATAAAATTCGCCCCAAACTATACCCAAAAACATTGGTAATTAACTAAATGCCAGCTAAACCATAAACCACATGAAAATATGTATTATGAAAAGTTCCGATTAAAAACCAAGCCCAAAGATAGAATTGCCAACCATTTAGTTGGGAAATGAAACGATTTCATCTGATTCAATTGGAACATGATCTTTCGGCGAAATGACTTTATGCGAAAAATTGGTTGCGATGTAATATATACAAACAATTTTCGGAGATGATTTTGAGAACCATAATATATCCTCAATTTTTTTCATTCAAATCAGAAACCATGCAGCACACTCGATTTGTTGATTTCACCTGGAATAACCCTTTACTATTATTTCGTTAGGTCGGTTAGTCTTTCTTGAGTAAATTTCTTATGATTTTTTAACACTTTTTTTTCTAAGTTTTCAGCTTTGTTCAAGTAGGGAACAAAAGAAATAAACGAACACTGACGTCGTTTATACCAAGAAAGAAAATAAGCTATGTGCGTTACAACCCGCAAATGCGTACCCGCTACGTATATAAACCCCTAATATCGACGGTAGAAAGGCTAATTGGCTTAAGCGACACTTTGGGCGATATTGAGTTATTTATATCATCGGAATCGGCAGATTTTTCTCCGTCGATTGAGCTCGGTTTCATAGCGATCAGACGATTTTGATGGCGGTTAACACTTCTGAAATTTGGTACAGCGTTAAAAAAATCAAGGCATGAAGCAACACAAAAAATTGCATTTTTGAATGAAACGTGACTTGACCCACAAACATGTTTGGTTGGTTCCCGCTTAAGCGTTTTTTACTTTCCCAACTTTGCCATTCGTTTTGATTTGAACCTTTTGGCTTTACTCCATCACACACGAGCGTAGTCGTTTAAGTCAATTGAACTTCAACAAAAAAGTGGCACCATAGGCGTTTGAAGCATTTAGCCTCCATTTAAAATAAAAGAAGCATGTCGCTTGAACCATTTAGCTCTTCCCAATTTTTTAGGGAATGGGTCGCTTCAACCAAATACGTAAAACCCTAAACCATAAAATGTATGTTACTTAAGCATTTTGAACCTCTTTTTATAGATGAGAATGTCGGTTGAAATAAAATATTTGTTTGACCTGTGTCATTTAAATCCTTATAATAAAATCATAATGCATCATATCAGTGTAGCTTAAATCATCAAAAATTTCTATGAGAAACTTTTGACTCGGCGGTACAATCACACTCTTGCCGCCGTCGGTGCTTTTTGAGCCGCTCGCCTATAACTACCGCCGCCCCCCGCGCGGGCGCGTCAATCACTTGTAGTCTGTGCCGGTAGGCGCATGTGCCGTAGTGATTTGTGTGTGATACTGAAATCGTATATTTCACATTATGAAATAATTTAATTATTTTCATTGTTATTTCTTGATTATTTAATAATAATTCAAGTTTAAGCCTAAATACTTACTTACGTATTTCTGCCGCTTATATTGTAAACAAAAACTTACTACAGATATAATAAAAATTAAGATTAAAAAATGTAACGTAACTATCAAGCGTAGTAATAAATTAATTAAAGATGTTAGGCAAAAAGAGTATTTTTTTCCAATAAAAGCGACAGATAGGTTATTGTGGAAGAAACGCTGTGATCAATATCCGCAATTTTTCTAAGACTGATTCTGCCAAATAACTATCTACATAATTATATTATTAGAAGCAAATATTTTTCTTTATATAGCAATAAAAATTGAGAAAAACGATGTTCATTCATTTTGTTTTCTTTAGACCTGCAGAGTAATTATACCTTTGTCTCTAAATATCCGAGCTTCAACCACCATGTTTAATCATATTCATATAATTCCTGAGATTTAAGCAATCCGTTTTTCAATGAGTGTGTGACATTAAGTCAATTAGAATCGCCACTTATTTCCATTAAAGAATCGCTTAAACTGTTTAGCCTTACCCCGTTGTATAGTAAAAATAGCGCTTAGCTCATTTAGCCTTCTTTTTAAAAAAGTGCACTTGTACACTACAGTCATTTGACTTGCCTCCGGCGGCAGACGCTGTTGGTATTTGAACCAATTAGCCTTTCTCTCATTTTTAGCAGATTTGTCTTAAGCGACCTTTATTTCGAGACATAATAAACTAATTTTATCAAGGTAGGAACCAAAGTATGCGCCTTTATATCTTGAATATTTTATGGCAGTTGCGTTACAATATACCTGTTACTTTTTTTGTAGCGATTTTTTTTCTAAAAAATAAAACTTTAAATGGCTCTCCTGTAAAGTTCATAAAATGTCGGTTAAGTCAATTAGCCTTTCTACCGTCGATATTTCCATTTGCAAGTATAAGTATTATTTTTTTATATATAGGTAGGTAATATATACACCGTGTTTTTATTGATTTCCGTTAAATTGGACAGGTTACTTGGAACATTTATAGAAGTTGCCTGGTATGGTATATCGGCTTTTGTTAATTTCGAAAAAAACTATTTTTTTTTCGTTTTTCATACATAATAATTGTAATGGTAAGTGTGAGAGAACCTTAAAAATAAGATTTCGGGCGACTGACGGCTGCTGTGACGGCACATGTCAAAATAAGTAACATTAGGATGTAATAAAGGTTGCAATACACTTGTTCAGTCATTGAACTTATTTTTTAAATAACTCAATAACAGTAAGTGTTAAGACACTAGTTTCTTAGAGAAATAGATCATTTTTGACCTAAATAAGCTTCCCTTTAATTTAACGGAAATCAATAAAAACACGGTGTAGACAGGGTAGAAATTATTTTTAGGTCAGTGAGGGCAGCTACCAGATCCAGAGTAGCTATGCGAAAATGGTCTTATAAGACTTTCCTCGATTTTAAATTAATGAAAATTGGCGTTTACTGATTTTGGAAAAATCATACAGGTTGCGAGAAAATTGTCCTTTTTAACAAACTTTTTTTGATGCCAATCGATCCTGTTTCTGTTCAGGATCAAAAGCTTGTATGAGACCAAAAAAAATGTATGGCTAGAAAAGCCGCAAATCGAGATAATAAATGTAGCTAATGTTTCCACACAGTATTATTGTCATTTAGCATAGGAGGTATAATTATCGTGACATATGATGTAATTAGACTTTCACTTTTTTCCATAGTAAATGTAACTATGAAAACAGAAATTTTGGCTTTTTTATACATTGCTATAAGTTGACCCCTAAGAAACTATTGGTACTGGATACGAATGGAATCGATTAACATAAAAAAATTAAGCGTGAAAAAATATTTTTTAGTACCGATGGTGTATTTTTTGGTGTATGGTGTATTTTAGTGGGTCATTTTACGTCAGGTCCAAAACTTCGGAGGGCCATCTGTACTAAAAAACGTCGTAGGAGACACGTGCAAAAACGAAATTCGTAACTCGTGTCGATTCAAAACACTCCCTATCGGTCGTGTTTTAAAACATCGCCACTCGTTTCGAATTTCATGTTTTTCGCACTTGTGTCGAAATGTACTATTTTAACATTCATACAAATTGTATGGGGATTTTAAATCTCGATTTGCGGCTTTTCTAGACGAAAACTTTTTTTTGGGTCTATACAAGCTTTTGATCCTGAACAGAAACAGGATCGATTTTTTTCCTAGCCTGTAGTCCGTGTCCCAATGCTGGGCAAATGTCTCTCCCTCAGATCTCTACAGCTCCCGGTTCGGTGCCAAGTCTGGCCAATTGTTGGCGAAAGCGTCCAGGTCGTCCTGCCATCTCCGCCTGGGCCAGCCTCGTCCCCGCCTAGTTTGCGGCATCCACTTGGTGGCAGTGTCGTCGTAGATAAAATGTCTACGTGATAATTTTAATTGTCAATGGTAATGAAGTTCGTCTATAAAAACTGTGTATATTTATATTACATTTTTTATTTTTTTATTCACAAGTACGTTTGCCATCAATTGCACTTGAAATTTATTTTTAAAATGGATCTTTTCAAATAGGCAATGAGTCCATATATGTATACTTCAAAGACAGGTAATAGAAATTTCAAAGATAGGTACTCTCTTTTCAAAATGGCAGATAATTTTGAATATAACTTAGAAATAGAAGAGGTACTATTTATTCACAAAAGGTAAAACAATGCAATATGAATTGATCGAATTCAGGATCTGGTCCCGCTATTGTTATGGTTACTGCGAAACCCTCTAGACGTTTTTATCAAAATCAGATAGATTAGATAATTATTCACTACGGGGGCTGCATAATTAATGAACAATAGTATATTTAGTAGCAGTATTCCGCCCACGCGAAGTCGCCGTAGCTAGTTATGGAAAATTACTTTATTTCCACAACATAATGTAATATTTATAAATGTACCTTGTGTAATAATAATAACATTAATAACAATGATACCTCGTGCGAAACTAAATGTAATTTTTGGTAACCGTTATAATGGCGGGACCAGATCCTGAATTCGATCGATTCATATTGCATTATTTAGTACTGAATTAGTACTATTTGGTACCAGTTGTAAGATAATTTGTACCTCTTCAATTTTAAAGTTATATTCAATCAGTCTGGTCCCGCCATTATAACGTTATAATGGCGGAACCAGGTCCTGAATTCTGTCGATTCATATTGCATTATTTAGTACTGAATTGGTACTATTTGGTACCTTTTGTAAAAAAAGTACCTCTTTTTAAAGTTATATTTGAAATAGTCTGGTCCCGCCATTATAACGTTATAATGGCGGAACCAAGTCCTGAATTCTGTCCATATTCTGTCGATTCATATTGCATTATTTAGTACTGAATTAGTACTATTTAGTACCTCTTGTAAAAAAAATAGTACCTATTCCATTTCAAAATTATATTTGAAATAGTGTGGTTCCGCCAGACTATTTGAACCAGACTATTTCCCGCCATTATAACGTTATATAATTTTGAAATGGAAGAGGTACTAATTTTTTTTTACAACAGGTACCAAATAGTATCAATTCAGTAGAATCAGTACTAAACAATGCAATATAAACCGACAAAATTCAGGACCTGGGTCCGCCATTATAACGTTATAATGTCGGGACCAGATTATTTCAAATATAACTTTGAAATGGAAGAGGTACTATTCAGTACTAAATAATGCAATATGAATCGACAGAATTCAGGACCTGGTTCCGCCATTATAACGTTATAATGTCGGGACCAGATTATTTCAAATATAACTTTGAAATGGAAGAGGTACTATTCAGTACTAAATAATGCAATATGAATCGACAGAATTCAGGACCTGGTTCCGCCATTATATCGTTATAATGGCGGGACCAGACTGATTGAATATAACTTTGAAATTGAAGAGGTACAATTTTTTTTACAACAGGTACCAAATAGTACTAATTCAGTACTAGTAAATAATGCAATATGAATCGATCGAATTCAGGATCTGGTCCCGCCATTATAACGGTTACAATTTTTGTGGAACAACTCAAATTATTTTATTAAATATTTTTTAAGTTATTTTTTTTAAGTAGGTAGTAACACTACGATGTACCTGGGTGAATCAACTTTTTTCTGTCTGTTATTACCATGGTTACGGTCGCCTGAGTCACGCTGGGTTTATTCAAAATTATGCCACTTAAATTATGCAAGCATGCATGTAGTGGATGTTTGTAGGTGGCCCATTAAGGAAGGGCCTTATTAACACCAGAAAAATGTGTTTTTGCATACTTTAAGGGGCACAATTTTGCATAAAACCAGCGTGACTCAGGCGACCGTAACCATGGTAATAACATACAGAAAAAAGTTGATTAATACCTATATAAAGTTAAATATTTGATGCCATATACCACAGAAAAAATACCGAAGCTTACCAACGCCAGAGGTGGAATTTGAACCCAACGTCCTCAGCTTTCGTGGCTGATGCTTAAACCACTGGAGTGGCCGAGTGGTTTAGGCAACAGCCGCAAAACTGAGGACAACTCTCCAAATTCCACCGTTGGTGAACTTCGATATTGTTTATTTATTTAGTACCTATATGACATCTAATATTTAAATTAGTAAATGTAATATTTTTTTAAGATCTACTTTTTTCTTGTAATTGTAATTCTTCAATTTACAGTTGTAATTGTAATTCTTGAAATAAACTACTGATTACCATTTAAGATAATAATATATAATAAATGCCTTAATGTTTTACCTATGTGCATTTTTATTTTTATAATGAATGCAATTTAATTTAGTAAAATAAGCTCCCTTAAACCTGATAAGATAACTGCTGTCACATTAATAATTATACAAATGTAATGCATAATTCCATTCATTTGGCTTTTCACGGAAACTACTTCACCATTTGCACTGAAACGAATTGTGGAGAAGATAGAATCGGGTTTTTTCTTCAATATACGAAAATAAGAGATTGTGCATTACATATATACACTTATTAATCTCATTAAACAATTGTTCAGGTATATTTAACTGCTTAATAATCTCCAAAAAGAAAAAAATAATAAATTTAGAATATTTACCTCTGTAAATGTCAAATTAGTATGGACTCGCAAATGTGCGTCGTTGGCACTGCAATCGTTGGTGGACTCTTGTGCGTTTGGCGCACACAGCAGTGGGAAAGTTGAATGTCTACGAAAAGCTAGTGATAGTGAATACTTAGGGCCTATATTCAACAGTATCGTGTTCTGATCAGAAAAATAGATTTTTTTTATTATAGTGGACTAATGGCTTGCCTTACAACCAGTTGGTCAAACAGGCATACTATCGAACCAAGCCATTTTGTTCTAACGCGGATTTTTTTTCTCTTACTATTTCCTAATCAGAATACGATGCTGTACAGTCACCATCTGATATAGCGGAGCGGCCAGGGTGCTCATAAATATCTGAGCAGGCCGCTATTATCATGGCGTTCGTGTGCATGCTCAGATATTTTTGAGTGCCGTGGTCGTTCAGATATATCTGATGATGACTGTAACAAATTGATTGATCTGTACTGAAAATCCATTTTTAGTACAGATTTTTGCCGCACTAGTGCGAGTAATGGCTCATTTCTTGTCAGGTCGAAACTTCAGAGGGCCATCTGTACTGAAAAACGTCGTATGACACACGTGCGAAAAGAAAATTCCTAGCTCGTGTCGATTTAAAACACTCATTTTATCTTCTTCCTATTAAATCTGTCTTTTGCATTGCATTGAGACGACTCGAAAAGACAAGGATAGTCTTATAAAATCTATCCCTCTCTATCTTTTTTACCATCTAGTACTTTGACAAGTGTAATTATTCAAAAGAGGTAGTAATAAATTACAAACTCGGCCGCTTTCATTAAAAAAATCACCAAGGGTCAATGACCCCGCTCGGTAAAATGAGGTAGTGTGCGTGAAGTGCGCGTGTGTGCGAAATGGGGAAATTTGACAGAATCTCAAAAATTTCCCACATCTATCCGACCCTTAAAAACCGGAAATATTTTAACGTACTCGTGTACAACAATGACGTAAGATTGTTACTTCTGTCTCGATGTATGAAACGTGTAAATACAATATGGACATCAATAAATAATACAAAGTCGAGCAATAATCTGTTTATCGCTACAATTTATATCCCATAAACAATGTCGATCGAACATCAATTAGCTTATGCAATCCAAAATAATTATTGCAAGAAACAATAAAAGCTTTAGGTCATGTGTAGGGAGATAACATGTTTCCTTGTCTATTGTCTAGAATTCTAGATCATCTTTTGTTTGAAGACAAAAAAATCGGTCAAAGGCGAGACGGACTCGCGCAAAAAGGCTCCTTTTCCATTGACTAGTTATTATAAATTATACGATGTCATATACCAAAGGAAAATAGCCAAGATCACCAACGTCCGAGGTAGGGATCGAAACCACGTACAGTCAACCAATTGGAACCCTAGGCCACTCAGGAACCATGTCAAAGTAACGTTATCAATCAGATTGTAAGACATTTCAAACGGCTTTTCATTTTGACATGGTTCTAGAGTGGCCTAGGGTTCCAATGAGGGTTTTCGATAATTTTTCTACCACCAGGCGGCGCTTCGTACGCACCTGGTCTCGACAGCTGTCAGATTCATACTATTCATAGGCACCTGGGCCTAAAATATTGAAATTCTATTTTATTTGGAAGAGAATTGATTTTGTAATGTATTACGACTAATACATGGTCGTCGAACTGAAGATTGAACTCTAAAACAGGCGCTCAAAGTCACTGGTATTAAAAATAATTACTATAACTTTGTTAATTTCATGAGAATTGACTTGGAACTATTTTATTTATTTATTTTAGGTAACAATATGCCTAAAGTAATGGTTTTCAGAATAAATAAACCTAATAAATATGTTGAAAATTAAATGCGCGTATTTATTTTGACAGTTCGTTAAACGGTCGGCTCAGTGCTGCCATCTCACCTCCCCATAGCGGCAGAAAAAGTATCAAAAACCCTCATTGGTCGAGTGTACAGAGCTTTCACGGCTGATGTCTGGATGCTTAGCCAAGTTGCCAATCGCTAGCGCTTAGTAGCGTATCGTAGCTTTCCCTCTCTGTCACTCATATTAGTGCGACATAGACAGTTAGCTGCCTTTCGTTTACGATTGACGATTAAGCGCTAGCGATTGGCCTTGTCTAAGCACCCTGTACCGCTAGGTCACTTGGCTTTAGCAACCACCGGTAAAATTTCTCGGATATAGGTATGCAATTTAATCAACTTTTTTTCTCTGTTATTGCCATCGTTATGGTCACCTGAATCACGTTGGTTTTATGCAAAATTATGCTACTTAATCTATATTAATGTAGCGGTATAGATAGGATACTATCGAAAATCAGCCGTGTGGGGACAGCAGCAAGAACACTTTTACCAACACCCCAACACTTCCCAGCTATGCTATTCTCTTATTCACACATTCGACGCTGCGTTCGTCAACGAGCTCGACGTCGAGACAGCCGTGTCTAAAATCCTAACTGTTTGATTTGACATTATATTATTAGGAATCGAGGCTGTGAGCGAGGTTGTGGGCGAGTTCGTCGCTGTTTTTCGTTAGAGAATACGAAGTTCGTACATTAAACGTCAAACTCTCGACGCAGTGTAGTTCCAGCTCACGCCGCATTCGTCACCGAGCACTAGTGTCGTTTAAAGTGCATTAGTGAATACCATTTTTAGGCTCGACGCTGCCGCAGCGCTGACAGCAAGGCGGTTTCCTTAGGAATAACACTGCTGTAGGCTTTGAGGCACATGATTGGAATATGTCGCGGCGAAATAGACTATTCGGCCCTCTTTTATTAATATAGTTAGTAAAAGACGGGAAATCTCACTAGCCGCGACATACTGTCGCACCAATCATGTGCTAAGCGTGCATGGGTACCTATATTGAGTATGGCGTCTAAGGGATTAAAGTGTCACTGGCCATTCATTAATTGTAGATTGATTCATTAATTGCTGTAGGCTTTGAGGCACATGATTGGAATATGTCGCGGCGAAATAGACTATTCGGCCCTCTTTTATTAATATAGTTAGTAAAAGACGGGAAATCTCACTAGCCGCGACATACTGTCGCACCAATCATGTGCTAAGCGTGCATGGGTACCTATATTGAGTATGGCGTCTAAGGGATTAAAGTGTCACTGGCCATTCATTAATTGATGATGGGCAGCAGCGTCATCACACACATACTAATGCGATCGCCAATCTGCTTGCCCAGAGTGGCGTATTATACTGTTCTGATATTGGGCTATTCAGGCCTCCCCAAATGATCAAACCGGACCCTATCAAATGCAACAATCATCTATACCGTTCGGCAGCAGAACCCGAAAAAAATGTAAACAAATATGGCTGAATTTTAATAGAATTTGTTTTTTGACACATATCGTGAACACGTGTGTAGATTTATTTTAACGTTAATATTGATGAATATCAATAATTTTAACTAAAAATTTATATGAACTCAAGGTTGATGAATGATGATAACTTGATAACACCAAAATTGTGTTCTTAAAGTGCGTAATTTGATTATAAAGTAATGCAAGTTTCTAGGTTTGTTTCTTTTTTTTCCGGATTCTAGTGGCGCTTGGTATACTTACAAAAGAAGCTGTGGCGAAAATGATGATGGGTCTCGATGGGCTAATGAGATAAGAAATATTCAGGTTTTCGGGGTTTTTTTGGAAAACGCATCGATACAAACCCTGCTTCCTCTCTGGCCGCCGCTTCCGCTTCCTCTGGAGTTTCCAGATCGTAAATCTCGAAGCCGGCGCAATAGTAGTATTTGTACCGGAAGTCGCCCCTCCCACCCCTCTGCACCGACATGATTCCAATCTCACGTATGCTTCTCTCACCATTGACACAAAAACGTCAGTTGAAGTCAGTTTTTTAAGGTTAAAACAGTTAAACACCCATCGAAAGATTTGAAGTTTGGTTTAGGCAGTCGAATATTTCACTAGGAAAAATTTCGTTACGATTTCGCAGCCAGGTCACAAAGTTGAAGCGTAACACAAAGGAAAATCAAAGATTATTATGAGTGTTCAGTGAAAAATGTTTGTTTAATGAGTAATGAAATGACCATCCAAATTTGGTCAAAATCGGAAAGAACTGCGGTAAATTGTCCTTTAGATCAAAGCTTTTTTTTTAAGTATAGTCTTAAACGTTACGGTACACTTCTGTTGATGGGTAAATGACCATCCAAAATTGGTCAAAATCAGAAAAAATCCGTTGAATTGTATTAAACATCAAATTTTTGAGTATAGTTTTAAACGTTACGGTACACTTTGTTACACAAGAGTATTTAAATCCTTTCTTAAAGTTCTGTTGCAGTTACTGTATAACACAATGGAAAAAATCACTAAAAGACGCTACGCACTTTTTAAAAACCGGGAATAAACTTCACAATAGTCACTTATTTGTCTGTTTTGACACAAAATACAATTAAACACGTAGAATATTTAGGATAAGTGTGTATCGTAAGAGGTCCGCTATTTATGTGGCTTTGGTTATAAAGGGCGCGGAATGTATACTTTACAAGCTGCTATTATTATTAGTATGATAATGATAATCTTGCGTCGCAGTATAGTCTGAGAGTTAGACTCTGTACTCAAATATAATTAGGGTTTTTCTTTAAAGGTGCATTCAGACCAAACGAGCATTCGCTATTCTAACTCCCTACTCTACGAAATTCGATCGTTACACAAAACGTGATTAGTTGATTTCGTAGAGTGGGGGAACAGCTAATGCTCGTTTGGTCTGATCTGAATGCACCTTAAGAAATATGTCAGGAGAAAAATATTATTTTCTGAAGACTATAATGTGAAAAAGTATTTCCCGGATAGATAGTAAGGACTAAGGATTATACCTACACGGGATCTTGAAGAAATCGGTTGAAGTCGGTATTAATTTTTTTCATTGTCAACTGTCTAAGATACCCACAGAATTAGATTTGGATAGAAGAAACAAGTTCATTCATTTGTATGGCGACCGAGCGTGACAGATTTTGTACTGAAGTTGATACTTGCCTATGATTATAAATATGTCTCAGGCCCTTGAGTATTCATATTTTTTTGTATTGTTGCAATTAATATTACTTAAGGAGGCATTATTAATGTTTTTGTTCACTTCAACTTACAAAATTTGACGCCCGAAAGCTGCAAGCTGCGATTAAAGACGGACAACTCAGTGGATTTCACTGAGTTCATTTGACACGCTAAGTAGATACGTTTGCTTGATCTATGGTATTAAATAAATGACATCTGTGAAGATACCGTTTGTCTATAAAAAAAATTAAACAAATATGGCTGACTTTCCATAGCATTTGGCGTCTTTGACGCATATTGTAATAATTCTAATAAATAATATCAATAATGTTAACTAAAAATTTGTGAACTTAAGGTTTAAGGTTTTAAGTTGGTGATAACTGATAAAACCAAGTGTTCTAAAAGTACGTGATTATGTAATAGGTAATGCATTTTTTCAGGTTTGTTTACCTTTTCTTATTTTCTACTGTCGATTGGTATAGATTACGCGGCATACATAAATATTGTAGTCACAATACAATGTTCAAATTTCAAATTTATTTACTCCCAGCCACATCAATCGCAAGATGATTGATCTGAATTGACTTCCATTAATACGCCGAAGTTTACGAATCAGCTCATTGGGAAACGTTGAACGTTGAAAAATTGGACAAGTACCTTACCACGTTATTAATATACTTTTTCAATACAGTTGCTCAAAAAAGGTGTTTTTCTTGGCTGTTTTGCGTGCGCAAAGTTAGTTTTTGCAAACTAGTGCTTTTTACTTTTCCAATCTTTTTAAATCAAGTTGTGTTCCATTTCACGACTGCATACTAAAAAGTTTTACGCTATTTCGCTTTACCAAGACGTAATAAAACTAAAAACCTACTGCTAGTGCAAAACGATTAACATATTGATATTTCATTATTTTATTCTTACTTCCTCATCATCATATTTTTTTTAAATATTGAATATTGAAAAACATTTGTGAGAACGGAACGGTCTCGAACCGCCTGTCAAACCATAGGCGTTTTTCTTAACTGCAAGAATGTTTATCAAGTATCTAAAGGCAACAATTTGTTTTTGTTTTTATATTTATAAATTTATTAATATTTATAAACACGTGATATACACAGATAATCGAACATGGTGTTACGAAGGTTATTAAAAGTGAATATTTCACTTGTTTCTTACTTGTAAATTATGTATTATCAAATAAAAAACGTTGGAGTTTGGTTGAATAGCAAAACCTATTACCCCTTAAATTATGAATGCAAGTTTTAGAGCTAAAAAAACACCTTTTGTCCGTCAAAAATGTTCATTGTCAAAGTATTAACTCATACGAGGGCTGTTCCGAAAGTTTTTTGTTGCTTCGGTTCTATTCATGTGATTTAAATTAAATTTATATCATTGTGAGAGACATTTCAACACTTATTATGGTTAATAAATTTATGCATGTAATGGGAATAGTTTTTTTATCATAATTTTTTTACAAAAAGCTATTTTGTATGAAATTTTACATTGTATGGAAAAATTGGCCATTTTTGACACATTGAAGTATATTTTGTATAAAAATCTTTGAAAGCCGTACTCAAACATACCCGGGATAAATAATTTAGTTCATTTTGCGTTTTTTAAATTATAATTGAAGAAAAATGATTATTGATTGAATGATGATTTTTACAGTATTCGAAATTCTTCAATTTTAGAGTTTACGATTTTTTTCAATGCCTACTCATTTATGATTAAAGTAAAGGATATCACGTAATTTGTACTTAAAAACAACGGAAATATCTTCAATTACTAGTAACTATAAAAAAAAATAGTTTTATAAGCGAATGATGTTCATAGCATCTCATTAAAAAAGTGTCTTAAAAACCGGTATCATGGTCATTGGAGTAAAGCTCGACACGTCTAAGTAAAACAAAATAATAAAAATATCTAAAATCTTTACTAAAACAAATTCACACCGCCTAAAGCATCATTGAAATATCCCTCAAAATGGTGTAAATTTTATTGAAATCGCATGAATAGAACCGGAGCAACTAAAAACTTTCGGAACAGCCCTCGTAACTAGGTGTTTTCTTCATCATCTTTTAATTTTTTCGCAACTGTATTGAAAAACGTCGTTCGATGCACGTGCGGAAATGTCATTCTTCACTATCTCGGGACTCGTGAAGTAATGACATACCTTCCGCACTAGCATCGAAATGTACTATTTTGAACCGGGTTACTCACGTATTTAGCAAGTGATGTAGGTAGTGAGTGATGTGTTGATGACAAAAATAATAAACATTGAGGGTAGATCTTTCCTTGCACCCCCGCCAATACGCTTTGACCGAGGGTGCTCCGGACGGGGACCCTCTTAATGGGTCGAAACATGCCGAGCAATCATCGACTTAAATACATTGAGAATTCCCGTTCCGAAAGGGCGAACACATTTGCATCAACACGAATAATTCCTTAGATAGCAAAATAGGTTATTAGGACTTATATCTAAATGTCACGAGTCTAATTAGTAACTAGTGCAAGATTAATGTCATAATGTGCCGGTTTATGCCAGAAAAAATGCGACACATCTTAATGGCTATTGTTAAATGATATAAGTAATGAGTGTAAATAAATATTAATGTAAATGGCATCGTAATTTATAACAGGAAGTTATCTTTCACACTGCTTATAGATTTTATATTACATATAAATATACAATATTACTCTCCTATTCCGCGATAAGGTAATAGTACATTGTGCATCAAGGGAGGTAAGTACGGAATTACTAACGAGAGTGTTAGAAGCCAGACGCCGTCAGGCAGGCGGAGGGCTTTTATGACTCGAGTTAGTATTCCGCTTACCGACTGGGATGCATACAATGTTTTTCATCACACTTGCCGACAAAAAAATAAGTTTGAAGACATAACATTATTAAATGACGTACTGACATTTCTATTACTCCCTAGGGAATTTCACTTTTCTATTACTCTCGCTACGCGCGCAAGCAATGGCGCGCTTAGACAGCAAGTGTGATGAAAATCAACTTTTTTCTTTCTTATGAAAACATGCATGTAGCCCATGTTTGTTGGTAGCCCATTAAGGAAATGGCTTATTCACATTAACACCAGAATAATACATGTTTGTATAATTTAAGTAACATAATTTTGCATAAAACCAACGTTACTCAGGAAACGAATAGTAAAACCATGGTAATATACAGGGTGATTAGGGGGAACGACCGAAGGTTAACTGGTAGAGAATGCCTTGTAGCATTAAGTCCGCCTTTTGTACAATTGTATTTTTCGTTTTGTGCAATAAAGATTAAATAAATAAACGATATGAAGTGCTACCAATTTTAAAGGACTGCGATTTTTTAGTTGCAACAGTTTATTACTATAATTAAGAAAAAACAAGAGGAAAAATGTTACATTTTGTGATTTTGCCTTGACTATGGTCTTCAAATGGTAAAAAAATTGTGCTCGCAGCACGTTTGTGACCACTGGGTAGTGGTATGTGCCAGTGAAATACGATCGCTTTCTTCATTGCATTTATACTAGCATGTTTAATTGATCTCACCTTTCTCTTAAGACCAGATAAAAAGTCCGAAACTCAATGCACTGGAGAAATGATACGTGAAATTCGGGTTTCAGCCATTTTTGGTTCTTACGATCTTTATAAGCCGAAGCTCAGTTTCGTTCTTGTTTGCGGTCTGCAACCCAAATGTTTGCGTGCCTAAGACTTCAATGCGGTGTCCAAAACATATTTCCGATAATAAGCCGGTATTACTTTGACACCAGAATTAATAAAATCTACTTGGTAACACTTCATATCGTTCACCCTGTATAACAGACAGGAAAAAGTTGATTCTCCCATAAGTGAATTACTGAATAGTTAGTAACAATAAGGATTTTTTTCGCGATTTCTTGTTTGTCTCTATAGTGAAAATGGCTCAGCGTGACCGTCCCTAGTACCCTGTTCACTCATGCTCCAAGAACCAGATGTCACCCTGTATAAGAGTACTTTTGTAATTTTGAATACGTCAATGATTTTGACATAGCCCTCCGGATTAGCAAGCTGAAGTGGCAATGGGCAGGCCACATTGCACGCAGAGCAGATGGTCGATGGGGTCGAAAAGTGCTCTAGTGGAGACCACGGCTAGGCAAATATAAAAATATGTATTAATTTCAGAAAGTATACCTAAAGGTGCATTTAGACCAAACGAGCATTCGCTCATTCTATCCCCCACTCTACGAAATCAACGAATTTCGACTAATCACGTTTTGTGTAACGAACGAATTTCGTTGAGTGGGTGATAGAATGAGCGAATGCTCGTTTGGTCTAAATGCACCTTAAGGGTGAAGACACATTTATCAGCATGCGTAATTGCGTAGGCATTTTGTCTATAGAAAATGTCAGCTTAGTGTGAAACGTGTAAGCATGCGTACGCGTGCGGAAAGCTGGACACGGTCTCACACTAAGCTGACATTTTCTATAGACAAAATGCGTACGCATGCTGATAAAATGTGTCTTCACCCTAAGCCGACCGTACCTACTGAATGTATACCTAAGTCGGGTAAGTGTTAGACAAAATAAAGAACACGATCTAGGTAATTCACACGCACTTGAACGAACTTAGTTACATGATACCTACTTTCTTGCAGTTATAGCCGATAAAACATTGCGTAAGTACACTTAACTGGATATGGGTCGTAAAATATGCCTATAACATTTTATTAGGCTCGCAAGCACAGTCAACAGCAGAAACTACGGACTTACCCGAGGGCCTAGTGTAGGTAATTAATAAGTAATAACTTATAAAAAAACGTCTCGATCGCGTTTACGTTTTTCATCGCCATTTCATACAAATGAAATGACGACGTAAACGCGATCGAGACGTTTTTGAGATTTTTTTATAAGTTATTACCTCCGGACTCATAAACGTCTGCTAACTTAAGAAGCTAAGCTAAGTATTAGCTCTGCTTAGTTTCTGTCTTATACATGTATTGATAAGGTCGAAAGGGACAAATAACACTTAGCGCGCTTGCTAAGTTACTTTCTATCCGGCTCCCTCGCACCAATACGCTAATACGAGTATGAGCGGGATAGATAGAAAATAAGTCTGCGTTAATGACGCGGCAGCAACTCATGGTAAGCACTCGGAAATGCAAAAAACTGCTTGTCTCATTTTTGTGATGCATTCACGAAGATACCTTCGCTGGGATTCGAACCCGGGACTAGTGATGGGTCGTTCCCGGTAATTTTCCAATGTTACTATAGGGAAAGTTTCTATTTAGGAATATTCCCCATACTGTGTTGGATAAGTTACCGCCATCGCTACCCGGGACCAGGCCTGCTACAGCGAAGTTCCCAAATTGCGGGGATTTGTCTCTGTCACTCCAACGAAGGAGTCATTAGAGTGACAGAGAAAAATCCCCGAAATTTGCGAACTTCGGTGTTCGCGGTAGCAGGCCAGCTTTACAGATAGGGTCACTTACCAATACCAACTGAGGCAATATAATACAGGTTGTGTATTTCATATAGGCGTATAATTTAATGACGATTAGAAACGAAACCTATTTACAATTTATTTCCTTAATTAAAAATTAAAAAAACCGACTTCAACCGATTTCTCAAAGATCCCCGATTTGTTTTCATCATTGGTTTCCTCAAATCCTACTTTCTGAATGCAAATTCTTGTAAATGAATGAAAATTACCAAAAGCGCCATACATGTACCTATAACATTTGAAGAGATCCCTCGATTTCTCCAGGATCCCATCATCAGACCCCAACTTGGTGCCAATGGGACCATCTCGGGGTAATACACGTTCGATCACAAAAAGAAATTTTAGAATCGGTTCACTATTCTCGGAGACATCAGGTAACATACATACAAAAAAAAAAAATTCAGTCGAATTGAGAACCTCCTCCTTTTTTTGAAGTCGGTTAAAAAAAGAATGTATTTTCTTGATATATTAATTCAGCATGCATTGTATTGCATCCACATTAATTTACGAATCTAATTCAGATGGCATGTCAGTGTTGCTGTGTCAAACTTTGTCGACTGTACACCCAATTAATAACACTATCAAAATTATCCCATTAGATTCCTATAATCAAATGTTATAACTGGGTAAATTGACCGTATGAAACAATTGGCGCCGGACCGGTCGTTGTGGCAATCATTATGGGAGGCCTGTGTCCAGCAGTGGAGGGCTTTCATACATGATGATGTATGAAACACACACGCTGTATACGCATGTTATACACCGTGTTTTTATTGATTTCCGCTAAATTTGACAGGTTACTTGGGACATTAATAAATAGAAGTTGCCTGGTATATCGGCTTTTCTTAATTTCGAAAAAAAGATTTTTTTTTCGTTATCATACATAATAATTGTAATGGCAAGTGTGAGAGAACCTTAAGAGTAATATCTCAGCCGACTGACGGCTGCTGACGGCACATGTCAAAAAAGTAACATTAGGATGTAATAAGGGTTGCAATACACTTGTTCAGTCATTAAACTTAATTTTTTAATAACTCAATAACAGTAAGAGTTAAGGTTCTAGTTTCTTAGACAAATTGACTATTTTTGACCTAAATAAGCTTCCCTTTAATTACAATATAATAACGGAAATCAATATAAACACGGTGTATATCAACTTGTGAACTATTATTATGTAAATATAATGTAACAGTTAGCAGTTGTGCTATCAGGGGAAACGTGGGACAAACTGCACGTGGGCGTACTCGATTAATGATCTAATAAAATTGATTTACTATTACTAACGGGATTTTAGGCATTGTGAAACTGGCCCACTCAAAAACTTTCAACTTTTTTGGAGCCACAAAGAAAAGTATAAAGATGTAGGTATACAAATATCTCGACATGAAAGGCATGAGGTCGGATTTAGCAATTTCTCTGACTTGTAAGTGTAACTTTATGCTTTTGAGACAAATTCGAATTTAGATATATCTCATATCCACAGAACCGACTTTATGCCTCTCAGGTCGAGATATATAGATGATAAAATACGATATGGTCAACGGATAAGATGCATAATTATTAGGGCCAATCAACTTTTTTTGTGCGGTTGGTAAATTATAATTTAACGAAAACCCCTAATAAGAACGTATTTCCTACTTGAAAAATAATTTATTAATTAATTACATTATACCCGTTCGATTTAAAATAATTGAGATATCGAATAATATACATGCAAAAACAAGTCGAATTGAGAAACTCCTCCTTTTTTGAAGTCTGTTAGAACACGAGGTAATAGCAGGATGTTATTACACTTATTACTTTTTATTATTACTAATAACTTACCTATTATCTAGAGCAATGTATCCCACATTAGAATGTCCATTCGGCAACCGATGTTCATACAATGAATACATATTGTTATACATTTTCACTAACACTTTCAAAATTATATTCTTACTCTAAAATTTCAACAGCACTTTTTGATTGTGTTTAGTTGTCTCTAAAACACGCAAATATTTGCATCCAAAAATATCTAAACTTAGTATCATACATAAATGCCAGGTTCCTTCATAAATCTACCCGAGATATAAAATATTTTCAATAATGTGACATTTCTTGACACTTAAGCCCGTATTAGACGATCGGCGACAAGGCTTGCAACGGTTACAGTGACCAACAAATTGTGTACGATGAAATTGTGAGGGGGTACAGCAACTACGTTGTTTCCAATAAAAAAACTGGCTACACATTTCAGCTTTTTTGAAACGACAAACTTATTAAATTACAGATATTTTTTCCATATTTTATTTGAAAAACCAACATACCTATAGTTAAAATAAAGTTAAAGTTAAACAAAATACCAATTACAGGTTTCCACAGATAAGAAATAATAATAACAGAGAAACGATCAAATATAAGGCTACTTTATCCACTCCGATATATCTAACGAAAATGTATGCCCTACATTTTAATTCTTTAATATATTATTTATAAAAAGTGGCACTCGAAGTAAACACTGAAACCGATTGCAGTGCATTGCCAATAAAACAATACTGTTTTATCGCGTGTTTGTATGACACAGTTATTGCAAAACCCATATCTCTTCCACCTACCCTAGAAGTAAACCCTAGTACTCACGGACGTAAAACCAAAACTTGGAAAATCGGAATAAGAAAATCCGTAATCGTATCCGTATCGTTGGTTTGAATTAAACGCACCTAAAAAAGATGATGTTCTAACATTTTCTAAAGGTGCGTTCAAACTAAAAGAGCATTCGCTGTTCTAACCTCCCACTCTACGAAATTCGATTGGCAAACAAAACGTGATTGGTTGATTTCGTAGAACGGGCGCTAGAACAGCGAAGTTCTTTTGGTTTAAACGCACCTTAACGCCACGCCAGTGAGTTCTCACACAGAGAACTCACTGGCGTGGCGTTAGAAAATGTTAGAACATCATCTTTTTTAGGTGCGTTTAATTCAAACCAAAACAGCATTCGCTATTCTAACCCCCCACTCTACGAAATTTGATCGTTACACAAAACGTGATTGGTTGATTTCGTAGAACAGGCGATAGAACAGCGAATGCTCTTTTGGTTTGAACGCACCTTTACTCTTTTACATTCTAGTATTCTAGGACATTTTCCTTGTTATACTTTGTTTTATAACGTTATACACAGTTTTTTAACAGTGTTTGGTACCTAAGTTTTGATAAATTACAAAAAAAAAATAGTTTTAATTTGCATACATACATAATATAATATGATAAGTGTGATAAGACCTTAAGAATAACATTAAAGTTAATTTCTTCAGCCTTTAAACTTATTTTTTTAATAACTCAATAAAAGTAGGTAACTAGTTTCTTAGAGAAATTAACTATATTTGACCTAAACAAGCTTCCCTTAAATCTAACGGAAATAAAAAAGCAACCTGTATAACAGAAATATCATCCAATATGTTGTTATTGTATTCTAGCCATATGTTTCCGAAACTCGACATCAAACGTGCCTATTTTACGTGGTCCCAACGCTGGCCCAGCACTTGTATCATATCCTATCCAATATGCTAGTAAGAGGACCAATTTCGAGTATTTGTCTCTGTTACTAGTGTTACAAACTACAACAATGCATTCGATACACAAATGCTAGAAATTTACGATTTCTAAGAAATTTGCGGAGGTACTGTATGACTGTAACAGACGTTATAGTCGAAGAACTCAGTGGCCCTTATTATCTTTTGAGGAGCATATAATTATCTTTCTCATTTTAATATACGGGTGACCATAGGGCTAGCTCATTTCTTGGCCCGAGGTTAGGCATTGCCATCCAGCGAGGAAATTTAGCCAGTGTTATGGGCACTCTCCCACAGGGAAGCGACTTGGGGGACGTGGTAGTTTAAGTTAGTTATTATTATTTTAGTTTTAAGTATGATTTGTTTTTTTTTCCAAAAAAATTGAAATAAATCTTTTAATATACGCTTTTTCTTCTACACATAACGTAGCTACCGTGAGTACTAGGCTTTATGTTGACAGAAAAGGAATAAGATTGCATGTATAATTGGCCTTTTGATAAACCTTTCACTTATTGCAACACTTATTTTTTAATACGTTATATAATGTTTACAGAAATAAGCTATCGAAATAAACATTTAAAATAGGTACGTGAATTTTATGGTCTGTTAGCTGTTAGGTAACGTATGCGGAATGAAATCTGCACAAAGTTTAATATTATATTAAATAAATGATATCATTACTATTTTCTTGAACATGTACGTTTTTTAATATCGATTTTAACAAGTATTCATGCAAGATAAAAACTACTTGAATCCAAAGTGTATAACTTTAGTTTTATGATACTTTATCCATTGATGTCGAAAAAACAAATGTTAGCATTTTTCTTGCCTCTAATTTTATCTTCTGTAGGAAAACTTTTTAAATAAAAATCCTTTGCTCATTATATTTCATATTCTTGTTAATTGGTCTATTGATACTTACCTACTTATTATGCTAAAAATATTTAATTGAAATTAGCTATAAGTCGTTCACCGTGACATCCGTTACTGAAAAAGCAGTGTTTTTTACACTTTTTGATCAAATGGCGAAATCATATTTTCAAAGTTGTTTATTTTTATTTTCCGTGTTGATAGGCTTGCTCTTTGTTTATGTTTCGTAATGCCCATGGTTTGAGGATGTTTTTCATCAATTTTGTTGTCATATTTAGAAGTATTTCTGAGCTCCCTGTTCGATTTTGTGATTCGGGTTAACGTAATTTCCTTTATTCGAGCTCTTTCTGAAAAGTGGCTGTAGCCAAATTGTTACATTACACTAGGGTTTCTAATATCATTTATTGGAAACGAAAAGAATGCGAGATTTTTATAAAACAGTGTTTCAAATCTTGCCTTCTTCTAAAAAATCAGAATCATCGTCGATTTTGGCCTTAGCAAATGTGTCTTGTGGAAAATACATGCAGTTGTGCGACATTGTTCTACTCAATTGGCCATAATTTCTAAAGAAAGATGCCAAACCCGACAAAACTATCCAATTTAATTAACAATTGTATACAAATTAATTTAGCATTGAGACACAAGTTAAATTTAATTTTTTTATTTTGTTTTTACTTGTTCAAAATTTGTGCAAATTTCACTCCGCATACGTTATGCATTTGTAATAAATGTACTGTGGCAGTTTAAAATGTAAATATGCGATTGCATTCGACAATTTGACATGTGTATGTATGGAAATTACATTCCTCATATTAACATAAAGCTCGTATCTCTGTTCCGATATAGTACAGACAGACATACGACGTTGCTAAGAGCAGTGTCACTTTTGTATAGTGAGTTTTGATTGTGAACAGACGATTATCCTTTAAAATCTTGATATAAAAGTCCCATTATTAGAGACAACTTATATCTGAAATGCTGTTCTTTTCAGGCGCGGATCCAAGGGGGGCCAAGGGGGGGGGGGGGCAACTTATAAAAATACGTCTCGTTTTTTTATAACTTATTACCAGAGACCGGACAACCATATTATTGCAAACAATGACGCATTTTTTTCCGATGTCTGGTTATTACCTACACTCGGCCTTCTGATTACTTTATGCCCAACTCTGGTTAGAGAGCGTAGTCAGGTATTTTTGAAAATCGTGGCCGCTCCCATATATCTATCACGAAGTAGAAGAAGCGGAATGTATCTTTATCCTTAGTTAAGCAACGAGTTTTTACCTCCATGCGTTTTATTGTGAAATGTATTGTCTACGTGTTTTCGCAAACGCGACGGTCTATCGTATTGTGTCTGTATGTCATTGCCATTATTGGTTTCACTTGTGTTTTGAAAAACATATTTGCATTTACTCCGTATCGTTTACTGTTATTGAAGGTGATCCAATCAATCTGAAGAATGGTGGTCTACGTCTAAATAGAAACTGCACGCCATTCAAAATAGTCTTTCAAAAACGGTCCTGAGGTTTTGATCAAATGAAATCAAATTAGTACCTATTTAGAATTAGTACTAAATCGTCCGTTATTGACAACTGTCACACGTTCTTCAATATATCCTTTATCTAATTTTATCTATATAAACTTAAACCGTTATTTAAAAATAGTTTTCACAGTTAGGTTAGCACATGATTGATGCGACAGTATATCGTTTTGCCGCGAGATATACTATGCGTCATGCGTCCCTCTTTTATTAATATAGTTAGTAAAAGGCGGGAAGTATCTCGCGGCGACATACTGTCGCAAGTCGCACCAATCATGTGGTAAGCCTACCGGTTCATGATAGTTTTGATAGGGCATTTATTGGAGACGGGTTTTTACGCCATCTATGGTATTAATTAGACGTTAACGTTATCATGATGATGATGATGAAGTAATTAATTAGACTAATTTTTCAGATGTATCATGCCATCTTTGATAAATAGAGCTAACTAGGGTATTTGCCTGAAAGGTATACCCTAGTTCGCTCTCATTCGCATTTGTCAAAGATGATGGATAGGATGGTTCGTAAGCAGTTCCGCTTCGACGTCACAAATGCCGCTTTCATAAAATCCAGACAAACAAAAGAATAATATTATATCAATGGATGCCGAAGAACTTGAGGAATAAAGATACGTGGTGTCTTTAGAGGATCTTGTGTTGCTAATCTACTGTTTTCTTTAATGTGAAATGTTATTGCTATCATTGTATAGTTCGGGAAATATTATTTGATCGACTGGTATCTCACTTTTGATCTTTTGTTTTGCGTTGCGAGAAACATTTACTATTCGTTCAGCAGTTGAGCCCTTTTCTATTGTCAATGACGCAAAACAGAAGGTCGTAAGATAACAGTGGGTCAAATAATATTTCCCGAACTTTAACAGTCTTGCACAGTAAGGACCATAAGTAAGATATCGTCTTTTAATGGTGGTTTTCGTGATCCACGAGAAAGGAGACGAGTGCTGTTACTGACATGATACGCCCACAAATCCTGACAAGAATACATTGGCAGTAAGAATACATTTGCCACCAAACCAACTCTTCCCACGGGTGTCGTAAGAGTCATCTAAGGGATTGAAGTGTCACTGACCATTCGCGATAGAAGATTGATGATGGGCAGCAGCGTCATCATAGTGGACACATTAATGCGATTGCCGATCCGCTTGCCCAGCGTGGCGTTTATGAGTATTTACCTCCTAATGCAACCAGCAAGTTACTTACCGTAGACCAATTATATATTGAAGATTGATGATGGGCAGTAGCATCACCAACTCATCATAACGTGGAGAGATATTGGTACAACCACGAAACTTATAGTTATGTATATTACAAAATACGTTTTTCATGATGACTCAACAACACAACATAATTATGAAATATTATCAAACACCACATTTTTCTAGGCTTTGTTTGCAGTCCCGCTCCCGTTTAAATAAAGATAGCGCGTGCCACATCCCTTTGTACTGTGACAATAATACAACGCGCAATAATTATCTACACATATCAGCACATCTGTCACAGGCATAAGGATCAAAATTGGTAGCATATTTTTGGAGTAGGACGCTCTAATTTATACAAAAACTTTGACCTGGCCCTTTTTTCGTTGCACCGAAGTTACCTATACTAACACGAGAAAACTTGATGTATCTTTAAAACTCATGTTTTATGCATAGGTCCAACTTAAAAAAAATGTCTAATTTAGATACCTATTTCGATTAATTCCTATTCATTGTTATGGTAATCCACAATGTCGGACATTTTTACTAAAACACCCACATAGTTATTATAGCAAGAAATGAAGCAAATTCTGTATGCTTGTCTGCTAATGACAATGCAAAACTGTTAGTCAAAATATCTCACACAATCTTATAATTAAAATATTATCGAACCGGGACGCGTGCTACGGAGTTCGCGTCGGGCTTTGGCCGAGGGTGCTCCGAACGAGGACCCTCTTAACGGGTCGAAACATGTCGAGCAATCATCAACTTAAATACGTGAGTAACCCGGTTCGATAATATTTTAATATGTTTGAGTTTCACATTAGTTAAATCTAAGAATCTTATTATTACCAACTTTACATACTTTTTCGGCCATCATAGCATTTAGATACTATTGCTGGTGACTGTAGTCGACGTCAAAGATATCATTACAGTTTAGGTGGCAAAAATATATTTACACAACCTTAATGTCGAGGCAATAAAGTCGTGTAAATATATTTTTTGTGTGGTGACGGCAGTAAGAATACATTTGTCACCACCCCAACTCCTCCTGCGGGTGACGTAAGAGTCGACTAAGGGATTGAAGTGTCACTGACCATAATTTTATAAAAGATTGATGGGCAGCGCGTCATCATAGTGGACACATTACAGCGATGGCGATTATGGGCATTTACCTTCTAATGCGTTTATACGCATGGTTAATAGGAGAGGCCTACGTCCAGCAGTGGACTATCATAGGCTGATGATGAAACCTTAAACCGTAACGATATCTGTCGTTGACTGTACCAAAGTTGGTCCCTAGTTTACAATATTCAGAACACTGTGAGACCCAATTAAGTCACTGTAAGGTTTTCTCAAGAAGCCACACAATTCATACAAAGCATGTGATTGTTGCCTCACTAGGTATAACAACGGTATTTGCTTTTATAATTGTCGTGACTATAATCCGTATTGACAATTTATTTAGCATAGTTAGCATTACTGAGGTCATATTTTTTAGGGTATTTAAGATAAATTGACCTGGTGAAGGTCACGTCTGCTGGATACTGGTGGCGCAGGACCAATCATGGTATAAATTTACAAAAGAAAATTCAGTATTTTACATTTTGCAGAATGTTTTGCCGATCACTGAAATATGTAGATAAAAACATATCATTTTCAAAGACCTTTCTATTAATACCCCACACGCTTATATGTATACAACTAAAAAAAAATTCTATCCCTCAGTTACATGTATGGTGGGCCCCCACCCCAATGGTTTTTTTTTACAATTTAGTATCATAATCCTATAGCGGTTCACACAACACATATCCTTACCAAATTTCGTTACTGTAGCATTTATAGTTACCGAGTAAATCGGCTGTGACAGACGGACAGACGGACATGACGAATCTATAAGGGTTCCGTTTTGGCTACGGAACCCCAAAAAACGTAAATAAACCTGAAAAATTGCATTATTCCATCATCACATACTTTTATAAAACAATCTTGGTTTTAATTACGACCCTAAAACCTTAAAACTTGAGTTCACATACATGTTTAGTTAAAATTATAGATATTTATTAGTATTCACGTAAATATATATTTGCGAACGTGTTTCACGAAATGTGTTGAAGACATCAAATGCTATGAAAAGTCAGGCTTATTTGTTTAAATTTTTGGATTCTACTGATGATTGATCTGATTGTCAACAAACTGAACTTGTCTGTTTTCCACAATAGGTACCTGGGTAGTAGTATTGCTGGTTCAAAACCCGCAAATCAAAATATTATTTTATACTATGTTCATCTTCCCGTGGGTGTCATAAAAGGCAACTAAGGGATTGAAGTGTCACTGAATATTTGTTTATGAAAATTGTTAATCAGCAGCAGCATCATTATACTATACTACTGTGATCACCAACTACACTCTAAGAGACAGGAAGTGAGTAGACGACCTTAGGAAAATATCCAAATTAGAAAATACTAGTATCAAAAAAAAACTAAAATGGACTACAATGGACACATGTGTCGAGAAAATAAAAAGAAGTGGACCAGAACAGTAACAGAGTGGACCACCTTTACCAATACAAAGAGGAAGAGAGGTAGACCTCAGAAAAGATGGGCCGATGACATAAGAAAGATGGCCGTACATCTATGGATGAGAAGAACCCAATATAGGCAAGACTGGAGAACACTGGAGGAGGCCTATGTGTCCACAGGACACACAGACAGAGCCCTACCGTCATAACTATAATCAAAACAGAAAAAAAAATTACTTTGTCTGTACCA
Source organism: Thaumatotibia leucotreta (assembly GCA_025490895.1). Lineage (NCBI taxonomy): Eukaryota > Metazoa > Arthropoda > Insecta > Lepidoptera > Tortricidae > Thaumatotibia > Thaumatotibia leucotreta. The sequence continues at coordinate 2,465 of JALPQI010004426.1, read as the reverse complement.
AGGCTATAAATAAATAAATAAATACTGCAATCACCAACTTGCTAGCCCAGTTTGCCGATTTAGGGCATTTACCTATTGTGTCCATAAGCATAGTTAAAAGGAGAGGTGCAGCAGCAGACTATGAGAAACTGATAATGGGATGTGATATTAATTGTGAAAATATTTAACTTTATTGATCATCTTTTTCCATGTTAACAAATGAGATTAAGCTAGTGTAGGTAGTTATTTACATAACTAACTTGTGTTTTTAGCTCTCTCTACTTTATAAATCCTATTAAATGGTTCAGTGTAACAGAGCAGCAATATTAATAATTTCAACAACCACAAAATCAATCTTTTTCATTGCTATAAAGGTTGCCAAATAGGTGTTTAACTGTATGTCCTTCCAAACTAATTTCATAGCTGAGTGCCTTGCATTGACTAAACAAACCTGTTTCAAACTATGACTCATTCGACTCTGATTTCACTAAAAACATTGAAATGCAAGACATGTTCCATGCCCACTTTAACAGAGAAGTAAAAAAAATGAATACCTTAGTCCAATTTTTTTTTTAAATATCTATGTATTTGTATAACAAACTATGAGAATGGACTGGTGAGAAAAAGAAATATATTTTTATTATGTATGGAAGAATTTCATATCTATAAAAGAGTGAACTTAATCTTATAGGATTAGGATAGTTCCAATTGGAATATAGACTGTAAACCGGCTTGTAAAAGCGTTGCTAGGCTTAAAACTGCCAAACAATACTGAGAACTATCATGGGAGTTTCCCAGCCTGTTCCACCCACTTAGTGCTTACAGAATACATAGCCTAGGTACTCACACTTCTAGGATCCTGTCCCCCTTCCGGATACCAGCTTGTTCTGCTGCTCCCTGCTCCAAAACAGCGCTTACGTGCTGCAAAGGAGCATAAAGCTCCCCATTTATCGACCTCAACTGCCCACCCTCCGACACTTGACCGCGCACGTTGAAACCAAATCCGGTGTCAGTTTTATAGATAGTAACGCGACGGGGCCCATTGGTAGCCGTTGTAACTTTATTATTTCTCTCAGGTCTAATAATACTGTTATTATCAGTTTCTGTCTCAGCCATTTTGGACGACTTTGACGTTTTGCACTGTTGTGTTGGCTGAATTGCTGAACACGAGTGGTATGGACGCGTTCAGTAGAATACATCACCAGTGCATTGCTGTAAGTTTCACACAGTTCATAAATTAAACATTTTCAACATGTAAATAGCAAAACAATTGTTATGAATTATTTTATTTTTCCTTCGTTGTTCTAATACTATTGCCAAGAAGTTTTTAATATCGTAAAATTTCATTATACTGGCAATTTTATGTGCTGCCATCTATTATGTGACGTAGTAGGAGAGCATGTAGCTCGGTCGGTAAAGCAGTAATTCAGTTTTCCTTTTCTGTCGCTAGAGAGCACAAGTTTAGAAACAACGTGGTACAAGAAAATTTCAACTTCTTTCACATCAAAATCAGCTGTGAACTTCAGTATGGCCGCTCATATAAGTAGAAAATAAATTGTTTTTGTAAAATCATACAAAAAAATAGGAAAGTGCAGTTTTCGTACTTACACCGAATAGTTGTATCTTTTACGAACAGTGTCGGTGTTGACTAATAAAAAGTGTTGCGTCATGACAGAATCGTGATTCTCTCACTGACAAACAAAATACAATAAAAATTGCGAATAGCGAATTACGGCGAGTATAGTTGCATTTCTTTGGTTCGCGTTTCATCCGATCGTCGCCTGAGTGTTGGGAGCTGATGTTTATTGTGAACCGAGTAAAAACACACAAGCAATGAGTAGTGTGAGGTTGAGTTTAGTAACCGTGGGGAGATTCGCCGTTGGGAGAAATTGCAAGTTGACATCAGGTAAGTGGTTTCTACATTTTCGTATTTGGTTTTGTTTTCTTTGTGCATTGGCTACGCTCCAAAGTTTTGTGGCGCAGTCCGCTTTCCTGTCTATGTTCACGCGTAATCTGCATCACATCGAATGTTTGATAACAGAACGTCATAGAATAATCAGGCGAGTATAAATAAATTGGTTATGTTACGCGCCTCGCGCTTATTGTCGCACTCGTTATTACGAAACGCTGAATAAAAACTTGTTTTCTCCTTGATTTGATCAAATGATACCGTATCAAGCAAATATTTTTGATATATTTTCTTAATAGAGATTAATTTGATACGTCAAGGTCATTATCACATAATGTATGCTTGACACTGCCCTCTTAGGTCCATGGACGTATTTAAGTTGAAATTGCTGTTATTTATTAAGTTTATTATGCAGCCAATTAAGGAGTAAAACTGATATCATTTATATGACATAGCTAGCACAGATTGTGTGTAAACAAAGATAATTTTACACTGAAGCAATTGGTTCAGTTCATTTTTGTAACATGATTTGCTGATTTGATATAGTAATTTGTACTATTAAAGCTTACTTCTCTTC